>MJUU01056901.1:55100-71748 GCA_002080025.1 Modiolus philippinarum | reverse complement strand
AGTAAGATTTAAATGGATCAATTTTAAACAAGTTTCTAATTTCTAATATTGTTATTGTTAAACCAAAAGGCACTATTATGTTTTTTAACATTTTACACATCTGTTTTACTTGTATAAGGCTATATGGTTTTATATTAATATTTTATGTATTTATTAGAATTGTTGAATAAACCCAACAGTTCTCGCCACAATATAGCTGAAATATTGCTGAAGTTGGCGTAAAACACCAATCAATCAATCAATCAATCACCTCCATTTTACATGAACTTCCTGTGTCAGTGACCCTTATGTTCACGAATGCCAAAATATTTTGTGCTTCCATATCCATGAGTGAATATGTGCGGTACTTTGCAATGAATCCAGGTGAATCGCACCTACCATCCCCAGCTAGTTGAATGGTTCTGTTATCAGTTTTAATCTTAGTTAATAGTTTATCTTGAATAAGCGACCAAGTGTGTTGAATCACTGGCATCAGGTATTCACGTTGAATACTTGTAAATGTTGATTTTGAAATGAACTTCAAATTTATGAACCCGGCAAATTGAGCAATATGAGTATAAGTTTGTCCACAAAACAAGGTAGATGCACTTACTAAAAGATTTCCTGCTGGCATTTTACCTATAAGTGAAAACCATTTATGAATTAAATGTCCACTTGTACAAAAAATTGATGCCCTGAAAAAAGTTCCAGAAGATCAATCTTTTACTATATCGGACAGATCTACTGGACAACTGCATACCTGGCATGTCATTCTAGCAAACAATTGGTCGAGTTGATTCTCGAAAACAATAATTTTTTTTTGATTAGTTATCGAACTGTACACATCATTTTCAATGTCAGCCTCTTCTTCCGAGTATATGCTCTCATCAACCGAACTTACACTTTCCATATCTATATCAAAAGCCTTACCCGCCGTGCGCGGTCCCGGCTTATGAATAGGCCCGCAGCATCCTCTGAGCTTGGAGTATGAGTCTTCCTAACAGAGGACCCCGAGGGAACCCCGGGATATAGAAATAGGACCTAGTATCTCCGGCTTGCGGGGTGTGACCCCTCCTAAACGGAGGCTGACCCCGAGGGTCCCGGGATATAGAAATAGGACCCATTCCGTGGTTGTGCGGGATTAATAAATACACAACCCATCTATCGGATGGGATGTAAACTCAGGTCCACGTGTTGGAAGAAATGCCACGCTTCCTGCACGTAAAAGAACCCTTGTAGCAAGCTCTTTTTGTGGTGGTCCTTAGGAGATCGGCTACAAGGCTAAATTCCCCGCCCTTGACGATTTCACCCTACTTTTCCAGTGGCAGTCAGAATTTCCCGTCCCATGGCCCTTTCCATACCCCAAAGTGATTATTTATTAACAAACTTGTTCTCGTCTTGATATAGCTGAAATATTGCTGAGTAGACGTTAAACAATATTCAATCAATCAAAAGTCTTACCATTTTTGTCATCACAGAAAGTTGTGCTATTAAATGACATATTCAGCAGATCATTGTCATTTTTATCTGGGGTGCTAGTAAGCTTACACTTGGCAGTTTTACTGGTGTACTACTTGAAATTGCAATTGGTCCTGGGTCAATGTCCTGCATGGTTTGATCAGTATTTACCCCAATTGTACGAATACTTTTGACACTTCTTTGTGATTTGGTGTAGCTGTGATCTGTAATTAGTACCGATGAACTTGAATTGTTTGCTTGCAAACACATCACACAAGGATGACCACTTAATTGCAGTATACTGACAGAATCATCAACATGAGATACAGCAAGTGGTAGGTCCTGCAAGGATAAAAGGTTTAAGTGTTATTTGAATTTTCGCAAATAAGTGAAGTTTCTTTTGTCGACAACAAATATCACAGAAAGCGAGATATGTTCAAAGTATGATAGCAACAGTGTAAACTTGCATTTTGTTTTTGTAATAAGGTCAGTGTCTCGGTTACCATAAGTTATAGTCCTTTCTAAGAATTGATTATTTCCCCTTTCCCGCGATGGCAATCACAGTTATCTTTCTTTGTGCACATTTCCGGGCATTACCAAAATGGAGGGAGATGTAGAGGACAAACAATGTCAGACTCAGTACATCGATGTTAGGAACTTTGCTCTTTAACTGTGCAAAATCTCAAAATTTATTTAAAAGCCCACAATCAATACATTAGTGGCAAAAAGAAAGAAAGAGAGGGCAAAAGGTGTTAAAAAGCTAGGTCTGGTGGAAGGTGACATAACGGATTGGAAGGTAATGCTATCCTCTGTCACCCACCAAGTACGATCGTTGATTTTGTCTAGCTGTTTTATTGGGCTCGAACATTAAGACAACAGGCATTCGTTTCATTCAAAAATATACCCCGATTCTGCTAGTAATCGTACATTGGCGGATCCAGAAGAGGTCCGAGGCGGAGAGTTGAGACCCCCCCCCCTTTCATGTCTTTTTACTGCCGAACACCGAAAAAACATTTAAAAAACACTATTTTAAAGATCACAGAACACTACATGTTGAAGAAATAATACAAATATATCGGAATTAAAAAGATTTTTAAGGTTCCACTAAAGTCAAAAATTAGGCCACTCAAGAAAGGTACGGGTATTTTTCAAGCTGCATGAAATAAAGTAATAAATCGCGAGGAAATGCATTCTTTTACACATAATTTACATGCACTTGCTGCATAAATTGTAAATCTAAATATAAAATTTTATAATCAAATCTTTTCCTTGGATACACACTCCAATTTCAAAAAAATCAGGAGGTCAGGGAAACGTCTAATTTTTGTCGAAATTGTTCTTGACGAATACTATGATGTATGATGAAGGGCAGGCTAACATTGGTTTGTCTAACTAGTAGCATATGTTTTAAAGCAGAAATTTGACAATTTCTGACCTGAATGAGTGGAATTACTTCCCCTACATTGTATGTACCAAAATTGAACTCAATCCTGGAAATGAACAGTAGTCCCAAATAATCAGCTTTAGCTTCCTTTGATATTAATCAATGTATACACCCACAATAATTTTGAAACACATGTCATTTTTCTTTATCTGAAAATTGAGTGTTTACTAAATGAAAAGATTCGCCTATAAAATGAAAAATTCAAATTTATTTACAATTTTCTCAGTGTGTATGTGTAGATTATGTTTAAAAAAGCGCATTCTGCAAAATGTTTTACTACATTTCTTGCAGTTTGAGAAATACAGACAAATGTTTTATGTGTGTCCCAATTTTTGACTTTAGTTGAATCTTAAAGACAGACCAACAAATTTTTCTGCAAAATGACAACTGTTGCCAACTGTCCTGAACATTCAACAGAAACAAACACGACCGAACACCGACAAGCAAGCAGAACCTGTATAAAGATAGATCGAAAAATGAATTTGCAAAATTATGAAATATTTCTATCCATTATTTATATGTAGAAAATTTAATATTTATAGCAAATCTTCAACTTAAATGTAGCTGTTGTTACATTTGTAACTATATATTAGACAGACAGTATTAAGATATCCTACTATCTCATTTGAGGTAATTTCAATTTAAGATGTGAAAAGTTGTGTATTTTGTTTTGTTTATATGAATATTTTATTCATTTTATTCCATTTGGTGTTTTGTTTGTTTACAATTTATGTACATGTAATTGACAATATCGGTATGTCGTACCTCTAGTGAAATATCAGGTTCGATAGTTCCAACAGGCTTGTAAGAGGGTGTTTCTACATACTCATAATGTTAGTTAAGTAAATTCAAATAATCATAGGTATTTTAAAGATGTTCAGTACATCATTTTACCTAGAAAAAGACAATAGCCATAGTGGTAAATACTGGTCAATTGAATACATTTGTGGTCTTGATACTGGTTAGTTGATATGGTATATATATTTCAAATTAATTTTATTCTTTAATGACATTAATGAGTCACAAAATTATTAGATTTGCCATAAATATATCCTATATGATACCCTTAAATTAGTTAGCAAACAGCTGGGTGTGTCATGTGCTATTTGTTCCTTCATAATATTTAATTTGTTCCAAAGGATAAAGTATTATAGAATATTTGTTCCAAAGGAACAAATCTTATAGTATTTGCTGTTAACGAAATAAATGTTATATAACAATTGTTGCAAAAGGAAGAAATATTATGACCATGTTTATAATATTTGTTCGAAATGACTAAATACCGAAGTAACTGTGAATTTAGTTTCTGCATATGCGCATTTTGACAACTTCAGTGCAGATAATGAGATAAAAGCTAAACGTTTGGAAGAATTATACATATTTGAAGGATGTGATTATTAATGTTCCAGGTGTTTCTCTTCCCTACGCTGATTTGTTGATTTCACCGAGAGTCATCAGCTGGTCATGATGATGATGGCTGTTTATTTTGAAATTTGCAATGACTGAACATGATTAAAATAACATGTGTTGGCCATGTAAAGAAAACCACACAAAGACAGTAAATCCGTCATGGCCAATCTACCCAAGGACAAGGAATTTTGAGAATGACCGTCAAAATTTTGTTTCATTATTTCACTTTGTGTATTGCTGTAATTTGAATAACGCTAATGACTCAAAGTGAAATACTATTTGACTAAAGATAGAACAAAACTGTTCCAGTTGGCTTTGCTGTTGACTGACCATAATTTATAACCTGATGTTACTTGTGAGTAAAATAATAAGCAAGGCTATTTGTGTATTAGGTTTGAATTCTGAACCGTATGAGTTAATTAGCACCACAGACCCTTTCATATTGTCCGCACCAAAGACCCTTTCATATTGTCCGTGTTTTCGTGTAAACTAAAAGTTGAATACTTGAATACGAATTTTGTGAAGGAGAAAAAAATGTCCATTCTCCAGTCTTTTATCTTCCTCATATGCTGAGTATATTTGAATTTTCAGCAATTTAAAGCTTTGGGATAAAAAATACAACAGTGAAGATGTGATATCGAAAATCAGGAAAAATTAAATGTATTCTAGTACTGGTATTGTCCTAATACAAGATTTATTAGGAATCACTAAAAAATTTTACATGGTGTGGATTAATATTAATAATAATAATAATAATAAAAGCTTTAATTAAAGAGGGTTACACAGTTAGTACAAACTAATCTTCCCTGAAGCCCTCAATAACAATATTGAATACACACAAGATAATGCATACTACAATTAAAGAGTACATTGTGATATCAGATACAAAATGTTATAAAAATAGAAATTTATTCAACTGGTACAATTTGTTTGTTGAGCAAGTAGCATTTTAGCTTATTTTTAAAAACCACAATATTCTTAGAATTTCGCACTGAGCCTGGTAGAGTGTTCCATGTAGAAGGTCCAGAAAAACTAAATGATTTTTTAAAAAGTTCTATTTTAGTTTTTGGTACACATAAATCACCACTAATAACATCTCTTAATTGATATGGATTACTCTGAGAGATGTATCTAATCTTGTCGATTAAATAAGAAGGTGCATCATCATTTAAACATTTAAAAATCAAAACGCATCTGTGATATATAATCCTGTTATCAACTGTCATCCAACTAAGTGTGTTAAACAGTGGAGCAGAAGGAGCTAAAAAATATTTATCTAGAATAAGTCTTGCAGCCCCTTTTTGTAATTTAACAATACGGTTAAAATATTCACTGCTGCAGCTCCCCCAAATTATTATGCAATAATCAATTAATGAAAGAATGTAACCAGAGTAAAAAAATTTTCTTTATTCTTGATTCAAATATTTTTTTAATTTTTGAGAGAAGATAAATTCGACTAGCAATTTTGGAACATACCTGGTCTACCTGATGTAACCAGCTCAGATGCGAATCAAGTTTTACTCCCAAACATTTCTCACAGTCAGAAATTTGCAAAGTCTGTGTGTTTATGGTAAATGAAGGTTCAACAGATTGTGAAGAAATTTTTTGTCTTGTTCCTATTACCATACATTTTGTTTTATTAGTATTTACAAACATATTATTGCTCTCACACCATTTTTCTATTTCATTCAGATCTTCTTGTATCTTACATTGTAATTCAATAATGTCTCTGGCAGCTGCATGTATAGTAGAGTCATCAGCATATAAATCAGTTTTACAGTTTCTTATATGTAATGGCAAGTCATTTATATACAAAATAAATAAAAGAGGGCCTAGTATTGACCCTTGTGGTACACCAAATTCAACAGATAATTTTTCAGATTTAATATTTCCAATTTGAACTTGCTGGGTTCTATCACATAAATAAGACTTAAAAAATGTTACTGATTATTCTTTGGGAAATCAGGATAAATTCGTTTCACAGTGCTGAATTGTCCTAATACGGAAATTTATAGGGTCAATAAAATTCATATTGGGTTTGGCACAGATAACCGAATTCAATCAAATTTTGCGGCTTCGTCGTGTTACTTTTATTCCCCGGGGATCTTTAGATTGGGGGCATATTGTTTTTGCCCTGTCTGTCTGTCCGTCCGCAACTTTAACCTGGCTCATAACTTTTAAACCTGATGTGATAGGACCTTTATATATGGAATGTGTATTGATCATGTGAAGCTGAACACTATTATGCAAATTTCATTAAGGTCAAGTCAAAGGTCAAGGTCACAGAGGTCAAAATGTCAAAATCTAGATTTTGCTATAGCTCGTTAATTACAATTACTAGAGTGTGAATAGATCTGATAAAGCTTAATACAAATCAACCAAAAAATTTGGGTCAGGTCAAAGGTCAAGGTCACCGAGTGCAAATTTGAAAACTTGAACAAAAACTTAAACATTGCCTTTATCTTTTCAACCAGACGTGATAGGACCCTCATATTTATTGTGTGTATTTAAAGCAGAACAACATTATGCTAATTTCACTAAGGTCAAGTCACGGAGGTCAAAAGGTAAAAATCTAGATTTTGCTATAGCTCAGTAATTTCAATTGCTAGAGGCTTGATATTCTGTATGTGAATAGATCTAATAAAGCTTAATACAAATCCTCCAAAATCAAAGGTCAAGGTCACCGAGTGCAAATTTGAAAACTTGAACAAAAACTTTAACATTGCCTGTATCTTTTCAACCAGATATGATAGGACATCCATATTTATCTAATAAAGATTAATACAAATCCTCCAAAACAATTTGAGTCAGGTCAAAGGTCAAGGTCACCGAGCGCAAATTTGAAAACCAGATGTGATAGGACTTTCATATTTGGTATGTGTATTGGTCATGAAAAGCTGAAGACCATTGTGCTAATTTCACTAAGGTCAGGTCAAAGGTCAAGGTTACATAAGCCATAGAGCAAGGAATCAAGAAATCATATATTTTACAAAGGCTGGATGCTGTAATGGCCCTTGGCATTGCCTCTTGCTATTATAGCTTTCCTTAGGCCATAATTACAGATGTGGGACACAAAACAGGGCCATATTATGTAATATCCATTTATTAATACTATAGAAATTACTCTTTATAGCTCACCTGGCCTAAAAGGCAATGTGAGCTTTTGCCATCTCTTGGCGTCTGTGGTCCGTCCATAAACTTTTCACTTTTTTGCTATCTCCTCAGAAACCACTGGACCAATTTTTACCAAACTTTCTAGGAATGATGTATGGAAAGTCTTTTACAGAGTTTGCGAAAATTTTTCCGATCCGCCTTAAAACATGACCGCCAGCTTAGAACATAGTTTAACATGGGACCCTATGGGAAAATGCACATTTTTGCTATCTCTTCTGAAAAAGCTGTATAGAACTGAACCAAACTTTACAGGAATGATGTATTGAAGGTAGATTGCAGAAATTTTTTGATCCCAAAAAAACATGACTGTCAGCGCAGATCGTACTTTAACAAAAATTGCTCATTTTATTTCAATCCGACAAAAAACATGGCTTCCAGTGCAGAATATAGTTTAACATTAGGAATGACCATCCTTATAATCATCATCTCTGAAACTAATCAAGCAAATTTTAGTAAATGTAAAGAAGGTCCTTTGCAAAATTTTTTCATTTCAATAGGATCAAACAAAAAACATGGGTGCATATGAAGAACATAGCTAAGCATTTGACCCCATTGGTAAGAAAACATCATTTTTAGTCATGCATGGCAAAGAAGCATTTTGTCAGGAGAGCAATACAGGCTCAGTCTCTGAGCCTCTAGTTTCAGTAGATATTTATAGATTACTGTATATGGGGTTATTTTCGCGTCAGCATTTGTTTGCGATTTTAGTGTAAAACAGGCCAGTGAAAAATTCGCTAAGTATAATTCGCGTTTTGTTACCCCAACTTATGCATTTGAATGGGCAGTGAAATTTACACGTAGATCAAAATTCACGTATGATTGGCTACCGCGAACATAGCGATTACATGTTTAGGAAAGTTAATGATTACTTGATTCCTTGCTCTGTGGCTTATATGTCCTTAAGTCTTATGTTTACAGACATATCGAAAACTGCCTGACCGAAGGACAAATCAGGCAAAACTCAAGTCGGTCTGGCAAAAATTATCAATCAACAGGACCGACTGTCAGGTAAAAAATTGACATTTCTTATATGCCATAAAACTGTAGGTCCTGTAAATTTATATAAACACAGACAAATCGAAAAGTCCAGAGGCCTTGCAGGACATTCGGTCAGGCAAGTAAGGAAAAGCTGCCTGACCGATACCCTGCAAGGCCTCTGGACTTTTCAATTTGTCTGTGTTTACGCCGTTCTAGTGATTGTGAGTATGTTTGGTTTCTCAGTATCTTTAAGTGGTAGGCTCACTGTTTTTAGCTCACCTGGCTATATGCCAGTGTGAGCTATTGCCATCACTTGGCGTCCATCATTAACTTTTCATTCAAAGATCTCCTCTGAAACCACTGGGCCATTTTGAACCAAATTTGGTCACAATAGTGGTCCCTTTAAAAATTGTATCCGGCAGGTCTGTACCTCATCCAAGATGGCCGCCAGCAGGGAACATAATTTTAACATTGTTGGACACTTTGGGAAAACACATTCAAAGATCTTCTTCTCAGAAACTACCAGCCCAATTATAACCAAACTTAGTCACAATGGTTCTTAGATGGTCCCATCCAAAAAAGGTATCCGGCAGGTCCGTACCTCATCCAAGATGGTTGCCAGCGGGGAACATAGTTTTAACATTGGACCCTATGGAAAAGACATTCAAATTAAAGATCTTGTCAGAAACTACTAGCCCAATTATAACCAAACTTAGTCACAATGGTTCTTAGATGGTCCCATCCAAAAAAGGTATCCCGCAAGTCCATAACTTATCCAAGATGGCCGCCAGCGGGAACATAGTTTTAACTTTGGACCCTATAGATGGAAAAGACACTTTGGGAAAACACATTCAAAGATCTCCTTCTCAGAAACTACCAGTCAAATTATAACCAAACTTAGTCATAATGGCCCTTAGATGGTCCCTTCTAAAAAGACGTATCTGGCAGGTCCATACTTCATCCAAACTGGCCACCAACGGGAACATAGTTTTCACATTGGACCATATGGAATATACATTCAAAGATCTTCTCAGAAACTACTAGTCCAATTAGAACCTCTGCCCAAATTTTTTAAATTATTTTCATTTAAATTGTGGTCTGAATGTTTTAATTTCAGCAATATGTATTACATGTACCTTGATTATAAGGGTAACCCCTGCCCAATTTTTTTAATGGTGTTCTGTTATGGGTTGTAATGGATGGTGGAGCTTTCGGCTGCCATGGAAACCAAACAAGCACACTGTAATTTTAGGAAAAAAAGTATTCTGCTTATTTTTGTGGTTTATTTATGTCAGCCATGGTCCAAGTGAGCGATACAGGCTCTTGATAGCCTCTTGTTTAATAATGAGTTCCGTTTGATTTATAACATCAATATAAGCATCCAAGCAGGAATGGGCAAGAAATGTATTAGGGTCAACACTTGTTGATTTGTTTAGGATGAAGAGGAGTGGACAACTAGACGCAACACAAAACTGGTCACACCGTTAGGAGAACATCTGCCGGACCCAGTTACATTAGTAGGATGGAGCAAAGATTACAGTAAAATCCCAAATTTCACAGAAACAGAAATTTACAATTACTTTGTGTTGAAGATGAGAGCAAAACGCCAACTTAGATCAAAAATGTATTATGAAGATGGCCATGTACATGATGTAGAGGTTCATCATATTGAAGATGAAGTCACACACTGCTTTGTTAGATGTAAAGTCATCCCATCTTTGCCATCATCAAAAACATCTGACAATCCAGATCACAGGGTTTGGGTAGTTCTTTCAAAGGTTATAGGGCAAATTCACTCAGCAGATTGTAACTGCACTGCAGGGTAAATTATTAGCTATAAAATATTAAATGATCAAACTGTCATGTTGCAGTTTGTTACAGTTTTATTCTAATTTCCATCTGTACAAAATTAATGAAGAGAAATCCATATGACTCTTGTATCTCACCTAATTTGGAATGTGCATATCCTATAACATTTGTAGATTATTTTTTTCACTCTCGACTGTTTCATATGTTTTGATTTTATTCTAATCTTCAATAAGAAGACATAAGCTGTCAAAATGATGAAATGAACATCTGTTTTTTCCTAAAATTTCATACATGTTAACATTTTTCATGTTTTGCATTCTGGTTTGTTATTGCTGTCATGGACATTTAGATACCATCAAATCTAGAACATATTAAATTTTTATTACATTTTGCAACACAATCAATGAAAATGTCCAAGATATAAATCCATATTTCATTACCTACTTGAAAAGTGTAGACGATTAGATTATTACTTCTGTTCAAAACAAAGTTTTCTTTAATAAATCCATGGTATACATCTAATTACTGACATTTGCATGAATGGAACTCCTACATGTACATGTATAAAGTTATTAAGCAATCTAATCACATGTGCAAAATTTGTTACTTGTTGGTTTTAAATACATGCATCTCTAACACAGAGAGTAAACCTTTTCTTGTCTACACTTTCCAGGGGTTTTTAGTTTTAAATTAACTAGTTACAAATTAGTTTATATTGTTTTTGTATAAGTACACTTCAGATAAATATTTTGCTTTGATTAATTCATGTTTTTCTTTTTAATTTCATTATGCCTCGACGTTTGAACCAAAAAGACGAACAGATGTTATGGAATGAAGACCACAAGAAGCTAGCTATACATATTAATATTAATAATAATTATTATTATTTATAATACAAAAACACTTAATATTCAATTCATGTAATAAACATTTCACAATATGAGTAATTTTAAAGAATAGTTTAACTTAAAGGGATTAATTTCTTTTAATTAATTTTCACATTGCTGGAAGTGACAATCTGATCTGCCTTTTTCTGGTATGTGGGTTCGATTCCCACCTCAGAAGATGAAGTTAACATTCTTACCACTGATTTCTTCTTTTCAGGACTTGAGGTTTGCTATAAAATTTGTTTGTTTCTTTTTCTTTGCACTGCTCAAGTTAAACATACATGTGAAGTGAAAGTAATGAAATTGAAAAAATATGCTACTTGAATAAATTGGCTCAGGATTTGAATAACGTGTGTTGTGTGTATTGGGTGGGGGGAGAGAGTATTTCTTCGCAATATACTTAATGTTTTCCTGGAACAGTCTTTAGTGTTTAATTTTTTAAAACAAAATATATTCAATACATGTATGAGGTTTGATTGGATCAATTAATCACTGTTGTAAAAAATTTCATTTACTTAAATTCTGGACTGTATCAGTGGTAGAAATGTTGTTCAATTAAAGCTGGTGCAAAGGGGGAGAATTCCTGAGCCTCCACCAGATTAACGCAGTGATGCTGTATCTTAAGATAAGATAAACATATAAAATTCTGTTTTTTTTTTTGTTTTTTTTTTCCAAAAAGAAATTGTGAAAAGTTTATGCAGAAAAATGATTTCAAAATTTATATGTTTATTTCTTTAAGCATTATATATTGAACATTCAATATAAGCTTAATTTTGCTCATCTCAAGGTAACAGATCTTGCATTCATATTATGATAGGACCATGCATAATATATTACCCAGCCCATTTATCATGTTTATATAAATTTTAACATTCTTTTTTCCATATCTGCCATTGTATCATCCCAAGACTGTCATATTGGCCCAGAGGCATTTTTTCTGAAAGTCAATATAGGTCGATGGATGATTCCAGGACTGATATTGAAAATGATATGTTAAAATTTATTAATCATACATCCATTTACAATTCCAAAATAATTAAAAAAAATAATTAAGTTACATCTATAATAACTAAAAACACTATATATATATATATATATATATATATATATATATATATATACTGTGATATAAGTAACAATATTTTGCTGATATAAATAATAACAGGGACAATAGGGAAAGCGACATGTAAAAAAATATATATAAATCACTTATTTTGTACAAGTAAACTTACAACGAAAAAAAAATGATCAAGTGCTATTTAATCGTGTTATTAGTTAGGGCCCCGCCATAGTAATCAGCCCGTCCGTCCGTCAGCGTTTTCTATGTCGTACGATAACGATAACGTGCATATTTTGAGAATAGAGCAATAAATCAAGATTGCCTTCAGGGATTTTAATGATTTTGATATTCAAGGTTGAACTTTACCAAAGCAAGCTACCTTTCCTTTTTGTGAAAAATCTGAAAATGATTTTTGGGAAAAAACTTCATTTTTATATGAAAAAGTGCATATTTTGAGAATTAGCTCTATGTCATACGATAACTCAAGATTGCCTTCAGGGATTTTAATGATTTTGATACTCAAGGTTGAACTGTACGTCGTACCATAAATAAAAATTCCCATCAGGGATTTATATGATATACACAAGGTTGGTCCTGATCAAAGGAAGCTCCCTTCTGATTTTGAGGAAAATCTTATTTCAATGAAATTCCACAGTCAGGTTTTTGGGACACACAAGGGGGCGGGGCCCTTTCTGACTTTGTCAGTATTCTAGTTGGCATGAATTTGAGAGTAAAGCTTGCTGATCAGTAATTTTGTTTTTGATGCACGGCTCGATACATATTTGACATTTTCTTTAAGTTAATAAATAAAAAGACAAAATGCCTGGTTTCTTACATGCCAGTGCATAAGATTTTATATATAAATTTATTTTTGCAGGAGTGGAGAATCGTGCAACCACATTGGAGCTCTACTGTACTCACTGGTTGATATAACTTCCAACAAAAATGATGGTTCTTTGGCTTCAACCTCTTTGAAGTGTAAATGGAATGCTCCAAGAAAAAGAAAACTTAGTCCAAAGAAGGTACAAGAATTGTCTTTTAAGAAATCCAAATTCTCAGTGGAAGGAAAGCCAAGTGCTCCAAAACCAGATAATATTAAAGAGAAAGTAAATATTCCTATGATATCCGAAAAAAAGGTAAATGTTGAGAGGTTCAGACAAAAACTTTAAATCAGAGGCTGGATGGCTTACCTTTTTCCAACTGAAACATCTGATAAGCTAAAGCCGAAGAAACTATTCGACACCAATTTTTTGCTATAGCAATAATGTCAATTTGAAATCAAATCTAGTAACAAATCATTTTGATACTCTTATCAATGAAATCACATTTACTCAGGAAGATGCAGATTTACTTGAACACATAACCCGTAAGCAAAGAAAAAGTGTTATTTGGGTAGAAAAGCGTAAAACTAGACTGACAAGTTCCTACTTTTATGATGTGATGAAGTGTGATTTGGATAAACCAGATAAACTAATCCACAGTATGTTTTATCAGGAATCTGATAATATCTTCTTGAAATGGGAGAGGGATCATGAGGCTGCTGCCAGAATGAAATAAAAATTGCTAATGAAAGCAAAGTATACAAATGTAAATGTAATAACATGTGGTCTAATTGTATCACCACTGTGGCCATATTTAGGGGCAAGTCCAGATGGACTGGTGAAATACACAAACTATGACAATGAGACATTCAATGGAATAATTGAAATCAAGTGCCCTGCTTCCTTCAAATGGAGAAATCAAACACCAGAGGAATGTGCATCCGACAATAAATTCTATTGTAGATTAGTTAATGGCAAATTACAGCTTAAGAGAGAGCACAAATACTATTACCAAATTCAGGGTCAGATGAAAATATCAAACGATATTTGGTGTGATTTTGTGGTTTGGACATTAAAAGGGATATCCGTTGAAAGAATTTACTTTGACAGAAATGTATGGGAAAGATGTCTTGAAAGATTAACACAATTTTATAAATAAGCTGTCTTGCCGGAGTTATTCAGCCAACGTGTAAAACGAGGTTTACCACTATTTGAGTCTGATTGAATCACTTAACTAACCATATTGCACACATATCAGTTGCATATTTATAAATGCAGTCATTATGTATCATTTGGTAATATGAAAATAGAGTTGTCAACATCCAAAAGAAAAAAAAAAAAACATTTGTTACTTCTACTACAAATAACCCATGAACTGAAATAAATTCAAAATGCATTTTGCATGATTCTGTTAATTCCGAATCTCAGATCTACAAGTTTTGTTTGTGCTTAAAAATGTTTTGTGTACAGTGCCATATTTTTGAGTTTGAAAGAAGCAGTTATGATATCTTTTTGAGGATGGGGTGTTATTTAAAGGTCATTCTCTAATGATATGTCAAGTTTAAACCGGTTTCGACCCGTTAGATAAATATTCATATTCAACGTATGTTGAAAAAGCTATTTCCCGCCAAATCTATTCGGAATACAATTCTCAGTGTTTATCATTTATCATTAGAGAATATATGAATCTAGCACCGATGAAAAGGTAAGATCAAGAAATCTCAGACACCCAAGGGTAAGATTTCAATACTTGCGAACCATTGAAATCTTACCCGAAGGTGTCTGAGATTTCTAAATCTTGCATTTTCAACGGTGTTTGATTCATTTTCTCACTTTTGTTTATATAAAACGTCTCTCGGTGCCTTCATGTTATCCTGACCATCCGCCATTACTTAGCAACTTACCATGACATCAATGACGTCATAGTATGCACGAGGCTGTCTCACATGGGGTGGTGTGAGACAGAAAAGTCTCAGACCGCTAAAAAAAGGAACTGACCTATCTCAAAAGTGAGAAAAAGATTACACCACGTTATCCCGATTATTACTATATTTTATCTACTCTCGATAGTTAAATTTAAAAATTTTAAAATGCTCGGCAAGCCTTCCAATTAAAATTTTAAAATTTTACTATCTCTAGTGGATAATATATGGTAATAATGGGGATCTTGTGGTGTAATCTATACTAGTATTGATGTTAATTTGTAGATTCAAACAGGTCTTGGGGAAAAAAACAAATTTGGGACACAAAACATATAAGTATATAAAATTTGCTCTTACCATAATTTATAAACCTCATAATCCAAGATATTTTGATACAGATTAGGGTTCATTAATATAAGCGCCGTGCGCGGTCCCGGCTGAAGAATAGGCCCGCAGCATCCTCTGAGCTTGGAGTATGAGCCATCCTAACAGAGGACCCCGAGGGAACCCCGGGATATAGAAATAGGACCCAGTATCTCCGGCTTGCGGGGTGTGACCCCTCCTAAACGGAGGCTGACCCCGAGGGTCCCGGGATATAGAAATAGGACCCATTCCGTGGTTGTGCGGGATTAATAAATACACAACCCATCTTTCGGATGGGATGTAAACTCAGGTCCACGTGTCGGAAGAAATGCCACGCTTCCTGCACGTTAAAGAACCCTTGTAGCAAGCTCTTTTTGGGGTGGTCCGTAGGTGATCGGCTACAAGGCTAAATTCCCCGCCCTTGACGATTTCACCCTACTTTTCCAGTGGCAGTCAGAATTTCCCGTCCCATGGCCATTTCCATACCCCCAAAGTGATTATTTACTTACAAACTTGTTCTCGTCTCGATATAGCTGAAATATTGCTGAGTAGACGTTAAACAATATTCAATCAATCAATCAATCATTAATATAACAGCTTTGAACTCCATAGGGAAAACTGAATTATTAGTATTTGATGAATAACCTGGATATGGGATCATGTCTCCTTGACATGTACCCCATCTCCTTTCTTTTTCATAATTATATTTCATTTTGAATTTAAACTGAACTCAAGTTATGTTTTTATGAATACAGACCCTGGCACCAAAATAAATTAAGGGTTAGATCAAAGCATTCATATATAATAAATAACATTATTTTTACATGTGTTACTAATTTTTAATAATCCTTCTTTTCATATTTATCAAATACCTTCCTTAAAGAGAAAGGAACCTTAAAGCCAACTGTATATCTCCTCCAGAATGGCAGAATATGCATTATTTTTTACATGTTTTGATGACTAAAATGACAGTTTACATTTGGAATGACTACCATTTATTTAGAGTGAATTTATCCATAAACTGATTTTCTCACTAATCCAATTCCACAAAAGAGTTAGAAATTTAGTTTATTGTTTAATAAATTTAATTAACATGAATAATAGCCATTCCTTTAGATACATGTAACTTTGCATTTATCTTTAGTTCACTATAAATTTATCAATTTGGCAACCAAAAGAACCTAAAAGGTGCCTGAATTTTCTATTCTGCCATTGATTTAACAAGATCAAACTATAAAATAGCTTTGTTTAAAAATTCAAAATGTTTCTAGCTCAAATTAACAATTTACAAAATTTAGCAGAACCAAGACTGCCTTCTTAGCCTCATGCTAAAGGACTAGTAA
>MJUU01056901.1:35243-50364 GCA_002080025.1 Modiolus philippinarum | reverse complement strand
TTCTACTTGATGTAAGCTTTCAGTAGTATTTCAACGGATTTGACGTAGCTCTTGCCGTTCCCGAGCTATGAGGGGCCGAAGGGGGCCAAAATCGTAAATTTACAGATAACCTAAAAAATTTATTTTTCGTCGGATTTCGATGGGATTTTTTTCTTTGGATTCTACTTGATGTAAGCTTTCAGTAGTATTTCAACGGATTTGACGTAGCTCTTGCCGTTCCCGAGCTATGAGGGGCCGAAGGGGGCCAAAATCGTAAATTTACAGTTTACCTTAAATTTTTATTTTTTCATCGCATTTCGATGGGATTTTTTTCTTTTGATTTCTCTTGATATAAGCTTTCAGCATCATGTCAATGGATTGGGCGTAGCACTTACTCTTTCTGAGCTATAGAGGGTCAAAGAGGAATCATAAGGAGTCATAAGGGCTAATTTTTATTTTCCCTAGTTTGTGTCCAGCTAATTACTTGGTCAATCTCCTTATTGCGTCCATCTAATTATTGTGTCAAGCTCTTTCCTATGTCCATACTCACTTTAAATTACACTTTTTCAAATTTCAGTGGACGACATGCTGCGGTCGTATCATGCTGCGCTCGGCGTAGACCTTTATTAAACTGGTTCTCGTCCTGATATTCTTCACTTGAAATAAAACGTACGATATTCAATCAATCAACCGATAGCATGACTTTCTAAATTATTGCAATAAGCCGATAGCTTAGGTAGTTAAGAAATCGTGCCGACTTTACTCCAGAATCAGTCTGAAAGACGCATAACATTGTTACTTTCAAGTTTCAAACATTGAAGAGATTAAGAAAAAACAAATCGATATCAGAGAGCTAAAAAAGAAGACAATAATCTATGTCATCATAATATTCAGACTGCAGTCATCTGAAAACTGGACATCAAAATGAAATAAAGTTTTCCTGCATCTATTGCAACATTATGAAAATCATACATATAAATAAATGAAAAATAGCAGCTGCAGAATATTAAATAAACTTTGAAGTTCATTTACAATATTTATTTTATTCCATACTGATTATTAATGTTTACCACTACGGATTTGCCGTATTTTCTACGGATTTTCAAGTAAAAATGCGCACTACGGATTCACACTGCAAATATACGGTTTACTCATAAGCCATGAAATAAATCAGACCTATTTCCGAGAAAGGGCAATCAGTGTTAAAGAAGAGCTTTCTAAAGTAAACATCGTTCATTTAAGCTCAAAATTGAATGATGTAGGTCTTTGTCAAAACCATACTTTCGGGACGCGTCCCCAAGTGGTGGATAGTTGAAACCTTGTCTAAGCAGGGTAGCCAGGTCATAATTCGGAAAGTTAAATTTCCTGCCCCTACCCATTTTTTTTCGCATACGGAAAACCTAAATTGCGAATCATTGTCGACACACTGTGTGAAGCAACGCCACGTCCCATGCAATATAGTCCCTTTCGATATTTCACAGAAGAGAATACTCGCTAGGGGTTGTATGAAGGCATAATTTCCTACCCCTCTCCGTTGTACAGTTGTAGTGAAATAACTGGGTCATAATACAAATTCATGTAGTATAAAGGCTAAAGAACGCTAGATTTCCTGCCTCTACCCATTTCTCCCCTTTCCCAGGGGCAATCAAACTCGTTGCCTGGTTGTCCCTTCCACCTTTGTTTCCTCGTTTAAATTATCGGGTACTTAACTTGTTCGCGTCATGGGTTAGCGTTGAACGTTAAACCTTAACTAATATAGTAATCTAAATCCTTATAAGAGAGCATCCTCAGACGTCATGGAGGGCTTAATTTCCCGCCCCTACCCATTTCTTCCTTTTCTTCAATACTCATTGCCCCGATCCCTTCCACCTCATTTACTTCTTATTGCTGAATTTTTAGACTGGTTCTCAGCCTGATATAACGGAAAACGTATTCATTCGACTTAAAACATTCCCAATGCAATCAAACGCCTTTAACAGTTATTTCAAAAAATGCAATGCCGACGTCACTTCAGAAACAGTCTAAAAGACTCATCACATTGTAACTTTCAAGTTGCAAAGTTGAAGAGATACTGAATACAAATCAATAACAGAGAAACTAAAAATAAGACTTTTTTCTAGTCGTCAACATGTTACAATGTTGTGGCGCAAAGGCGACGGCTTTTTATATTTAGTCGCCAATCGCTATATTTGGTCGCCTAGGCGACGATTTCAGTCGACTAAATAGAGCCCGGATGATGTGGGATTTTTACACAATAGTTATTCTTATGTTTCAAGAAAAAATATATTCCTTTAAAATATGTAATTGCAGTTGTGCAGTATCATAAAATATTAAATAGGTTAAGCAATTGTTCACAATTTCTCTCCCTGTTGAGTTCTCAATCAGAGAGACTGACAGCAAACAAGTTGTCAACATTGTAAAAAATGTACATTTAAGAGCTTTTTTTTTCAGAACTTATAGCATTTGTTTTGGTCAGGTATCTCGACGGTGTGATATTTTCTTGAGGAATTATATCAAATGTGATATTTGCATTATGTCCATACTAATTTGTTTGAATTTTTCTAATCAAATATAATATAATTTTACTATTCAAATATCTTAGGTTCTGATAATACCATAGGATTTGCAGATGGCCACTTCAACATCATAGTCATTCTTTTCAGTGCATGTATTGTCCATCATACAATGACACCTCTTAATCACTTGTTTTTTTATATATGAATTTGTAGTTTAGTTGATAGGAAATAGTTTTGTTTTGTTCATTTCATAATTTTTTTTCTTTTTGTGGATAACTTATACTCAAATTTACCTTTCTCTTATCAAAAAATCAATCAGTAAGATAGTTGAATCTTGTATGATGCTGGCTGATTAAATGACATCATAAATTAAGATCTTTGCTGCAGAAGTATTGTCTGCCACAACTGCTGTGAACATTTTATTTGTTGTTTTATCGTGTCTGGTATACTTAATAATTGGTAGAACACATACTATTTTGCCGCCGTGCGCGGTCCCGGCTAAAGAATAGGCCCGCAGCATCCTCTGAGCTTGGAGTATGAGCCATCCTAACAGAGGACCCCGAGGGAACCCCGGGATATAGAAATAGGACCCAGTATCTCCGGCTTGCGGGGTGTGACCCCTCCTAAACGGAGGCTGACCCCGAGGGTCCCGGGATATAGAAATAGGACCCATTCCGTGGTTGTGCGGGATTTATAAATACACAACCCATCTTTCGGATGGGATGTAAACTCAGGTCCACGTGTTGGAAGAAATGCCACGCTTCCTGCACGTTAAAGAACCCTTGTAGCAAGCTCTTTTTGGGTGGTCCGTAGGTGATCGGCTACAAGGCTAAATTCCCCGCCCTTGACGATTTCACCCTACTTTTCCAGTGGCAGTCAGAATTTCCCGTCCAATGGCCATTTCCATACCCAAAGTGATTATTTATCAACAAACTTGTTCTCGTCTTGATATAGCTGAAATATTGCTGAGTAGACGTTAAACAATATTCAATCAATCAATCAATCATACTATTTTGATCTGTGTCATTGCATTGACTTGCCCATCTTTTGAACATCATTCAAAGGGACAGCAAAGCTGTCAATCTGAAAGAACAATAATCATGATAATTGATGGTAAATTATTTATATGAGAAAAACTGTTTTATACTCGTGTATTTGCCATTGAATTTGTAATTTTTTTTTAATCAACAAAAATGATTTATTAAAATCCCCGATACAGATATATAATTGGGAATATGACAAGATATCATGTAAGTATTTATGAAAGGATATGCAGTATATGAACATTAGACCATAACATATATGTTATCTCCAACTGCAATTAATGTTAATGAGCTGTATGGCCATTTCGGAAATTAATTTTATCGTCAGCAGCACTAGGACCTATACAATTTCAATAAATGTTCAAAATGCAAAAACCAAACGAAATCCGAATAATCAGTACTATTAAAAATAGCTAAGGGGAAAACTAGGATTGCGGGATTTTAACCTTAGTTTTTAGAATTTACATTTACTAGTATTTAAATACCTATAAACAAAGTGTACACATGAGATATAAACTCATGTGTAAGTACACCATATCATGTGTCATAAGTGTCATGCCAACTAGGATAATCAACCAAAATTAGCTTCACTATCTATACATAAGATTTACTGTTGAATTCACTGTAATTCGCTTCATGTGATGAAATACATATTTTTTATGAAACATTTTTGTGGCAAATCAGATCTTGATTAAGTTTTATCAATTATTAATCGACAGGTGACGAAATGACCTAGCCGCGTCTTGAAAAATAAATCTCGGGAGAGGGAGATTTGCACTACTAATTCAAGTAATATCAGTGCTCCAGCTGAGGATCCACATGCAATACCGTTGTCTGACTAGATCTACATTTGAAGAAGTTGCTGTCATCGCAGTGTTAAATGTTACAACTTGTCGATGAGTGTCACTGTTAGAGATGTTTTTTTCTGTTTTTATTTTAAGAATTTCCTTTTCTTTGATTGATTATGTTTTACGCCGCCAAGTTCAGCAATATTTCAGCTATATTGTGGCGAGAACTGTTGAGTATATTGAAAAATCTTTAGCGGAGTTGCGACGAAGTCGAACTCCTCTTATGATTTGATGAATGGTGTCTGGGCGTCCGGGCGTCAATTTTTGGTTTCCGCATGATATCTTGAGAACCACATGTCATATCCAAATGAAACTTTGCACAGACACGAGTCATGATTAGAGGAAGATCTCTATTGATTTTGAGGTATGTGTGACAAAGGTCAAGGTCACAACTTCATAAAAATGAAACAAAAATTAAGCATTTCAATAAAGCATAAAATCACAGGTTTGGTATTATTTGATAACAAAAATAGGTAAAAAAAGTTTTATTGTTCATACAAAAGTAGTTTATATATTGCTTAAACATGTAAATTAATTTTACAGTTTCTAATTATATTCACCAACACACTTTTTTTTTGGATATCAATAACGTAAAATAAAGATATATTGAAAAGTCAAAATTAAAAAAGGGAGGTAATAAAACTAAGGGAGGTAATTAATTTAATGTGAAGAAGTATTCAATTTTACTAAAAGTCCTTTGCAATGTGCAGTAGAAATAAAATCTTATATGAAAAAATATACATTTGTGTATTCTGATTTTTTTTTGTAAAGATTGATTTAAAGCTACACATCTTATCCGAATTATAAGGGGAACCCCTCCTCAATTTTTTTTTTTAAATTGTGGTCTGAAATGGGTTCTAATGGATAGCTTTCAGTTGCCATGGAAACCAAACCAGAACACTGAATCTTTAAAAAAAAAGTGTTCTGCTACATATTTTCCGTCGCATTATAAACTAGTTTATAAATGGAACCACTGCCATTTTTTTACGAAAGGGGGACTCGGAATGTTATGATTTCAGTAATACATTTTACCTTGATTAGAAGGGGAACCCCTGTCCAAATTTGTTTTGAATGGTGGTCTGAAATAATTGTAGGCATACATTGCCCGATTTTTTATTTTTTTTTTAGTTTGTCATTTTGTCATTGACCGCTCCCGACATGTGTTGCTTCAATGACATATTTTAGCTGCGATCGATGTTGCTCAACATTTTTATTCTCTTCTTGTAACCCTGGTGCTTTCAGCTGGATAACCCAGAGCATCGCCCAGGTTGGCACTCCATTGCGGGTTGGGAGCAAGGGAGTGACCTTGATATAATTTTTGTCAAGAATACCGCTTAAGTGCACGCTAGGGGCCTTCTTGATCTCGCTTGAGGGGGTGAATATTATTCACCTCTAGTTGAAGACCCTCAGGCGACATCAAGATGTAGAAGGAATAAAAGCCCTGTCCTTGATATACTGGAGTTCTCTATGTATCGTGTGCGTTTTTGTCACATATACATTCACCAAATATCCTTTCATTTTTCCTATTTAATTGATAGTGGAGCTTTCAGTGGCCATGGAAAGCAGAACACTGAATCTGAGAAAAACTGTATTGTGCTACATATTTTTCTTCACAATTTTAGAAATATGTATAAACTAGATTAAAAGGGGAACCCCTGCCAAATCTTTATTTTGAAAAAAAAGGGGGGGGGGCTTGGAATGTTTTGATTTCAGCAATATGTATAACCTTTATTATAAGGGGAGCCCCTGCCCAATTTTTTTTTAATAATGGTCTGAAATGGGTAGTAATGGATAGTGGCGCTTTTAGTTACCATGGAAACCAAACCAGAACACTGAATCTTTGAAAAAAAAATTCTGCTTCATATTTTTCTTCACAATTTCAGAAATATGTATAAACTAGATTATAAGGGGAACCCCTGCCATTTTTTTTTTTGAAAGGCGGGCTTGGAATGTTTTGATTTCAGCAATATGTTATGTAACCTAGATTATAAGGGTTTTTTTGAGAGGTGGTCTTAAATGAGTTGCAATGGATAGTTGAGCTTTTGGTTGATGTGTATACCTACCTACAAACGGAAATTTTTAGAAAAAGGGCATTCTGATACATACTTATACAAATTCAGCAGTAATAAAAAAACATCCTCAAAAGTTTCAATATAAATCTCTGATTGGTAAAAAGAATTTATATGCTTATATGCAACTAATTGCCTATCCGATGATGTACTTATGAAATAACAAATCTTCGCAACTCGGCCTTCGCACCTTTGGTGTGTCTTCTGATTTTAATAAATACATAAAATATAAAAGGACAATCTATCACCTCTCGAGGAGGACATAAGGTCATCGCTGCAGTTTGCATATTTCAGTGCATTCGTGCAGACAGTGCCCTGATGTCTCTCTTCTGCACATCTGAAACACTTGAATTCTTCACTACATTGTTCGATGTCATGACCCAACTATTGGTAAGTGAAGCATCTTAATGGGTTTAGAAGGAATTTGTCTATTTTTATACCAAAGGGGCCAATTTTTTATGGTGATGAAGAATTGAACTGTTGGGGTTCAAAGAAAAGTATTAAGTTATACATAGCTTCCTTGTTTTTGTTTTTGTTTTTGTTTTTTTTGTTTTGTTTTTTATCAAATAAATCCATGTACTTTTGTGACGCCTTGCAATGATAATTGGCCAAGATCTGAATGATACTGACTTTTATCTCTCATAATACCTCGACTGCTATTGAGAAATTAAGCAAAACTTTCTTTTTGAAACATCTTTTTTGTTTGGCAAGTGGCGACTTGCATTACATGAGATATAAAATTATTTTACTGTTCTGACTCTCTGAAATACGATAATTCCTAGGTTTTCTGTGGTTGAACATGTCCACAGACATGTGCACTATGTAATTTCTTTCCTATGTAATTTTCTCAAGCCAGTGTACCCTTCAATCTTATAAAAGGAAAGGAAATGGGGTAAATGTAAAGGAGACAATATCCCATCTCCAGGTTAAAACGACCCAAAACAAATCAATGTTTGTATTCTTGAGGGCGTTTTATTTGTTCGACTTACGTTCACTACTCTTCTAAGAGTCTTTCTAGCATGTGTAGCTCCTTTTTTGTCAAGTGTATTATTTACTTATTCCTTTGTTCTCCAATTCCCTTTTTTTTCTTGACTTGTTGAGTAACAATTGAACCTTGGAAGAAATGCCACGCTTCCTGCACGTTAAAGAACCCTTGTAGCAAGCTCTTTTTGAGTGGTCCGGAGGTGATCGGCTACAAGGCTAAATTCCCCGCCCCTTTCGATTTCACCCTACTTTTCCAGTGGCAGTCAGAATTTCCCGTCCCATGACCTATTCCATACCCCAAAGTGATTATTTATGAACAAACTTGTTCTCGTCTTGATATAGCTGAAATATTGCTCAGTAGACATTAAACAATAATCAAGCAATCAATCGAAATTTCCTTGAGCGGATGAAAGGACACCTGGCATCAAAATTAAAGTTATCATTTTCCATCATATGAAGTTCGTCTAAAACGAAATAAAACGGTGACGGCGTTTATTTCCCTTCCACAAGAGCGTATGGACATGTGTATCACCACATATTTGTGTAATTTCCGACGATTACCGAAACCAGCTGACAATTAAATAGATAAGGCTTGTGACGTCACATGTGAGGATTATCCACACATCCACTAACATTCTATTTGTAAAAAGCGATTGTAAGGTACTATCCAATATGATTAACGCATACCCTCTCACTATACCAGTTGAGATAAGGAGAGAAACATTAAATATTATTCATTTATTAAATTCCATGAAAATTACGTCAAGTCCAAGACATTATAGTTCTAGGGAAAGGGGTGGAGGTTTTGTACAGATTTTCCGTTGATAAAATTATCAAATCCCGAAATCCCGCACATATGTTAGAAAAATGCAAATCCCGGAAAACTATTTTATTTTTTATTATTATTTTCAACTTCAAAGTGTATTATCTAAAGTCACCTTGATAATTTTTTCACAGTATTAAATAACCATCTCCTTTATACAAGTAATTGGCGGGTAAATCAGTGGTAGAACTCTTACTATAGGCCGAAATGAAACGATGCTTGCAGGGATTTCTGTGAAGCTTAGGAACCCAGTACATAGTAGGCAAGGTGTTATCTTTAGGTGGAACTTTAAGCATTTCTGTATCCTTATAATGTCGTTTGGTGAACGTTTTTTCGTCCCAAGTGATACGTTTGAAAGTGTCTGATTTGTCCAGTCGACATAGTATTTCTTTCACACGATAGCAACGTTGTTGGAAGCCTTGTCAACAGGTACAAACACATATTTCTGACTTGATTCTAAGCACAGACAGTTTAGGAGATGACTCAATATAATTATCTTTCTGAAAATCTATTCTGTTGGTGACCTTGGTAATAATTTTATCTTTAAACAAATTTTAGAGCATGTTTGTCGGCACTTTCTCGTTTGCACCATTTTTTCTACTTCCCAAAATGCTTATTCCTTCTTATTAACCCCGATTCTTATTCAGATATTTGACAAAGAATATTTTTTTTTATAATTTCTTTGAAATTGTATCAGCACAAGATATTAATTTGCAGGGCAATTTAGCACCTGGCAACTTAAGCACACTGGAATAAATTAAGATGTTGCTACTTGTAATTTTGGATACCGTTTATCACAGATGTAAAATTAACTGAATAAGCATGCTGCAGAAGACAAGAACTCTTCTGCCTCCCTCATTTCTATTGATTCTCCAGCAATAGTTATAACACATCATGTAATGTGGGAACCCTCACAAATGAACTTTGGAAATTTCCCTTTCAACTTTAGTTCCGCCGTGCGCGGTCCCGGCTTATGAATAGGCCCGCATCATCATCTGAGCTTGGAGTATGAGTCTTCCTAACAGAGGACCCCGAGGGAATCCCGGGGTATAGAAATAGGACCTGCTGACCCCGAGGGAACCCCGGGATATAGAAATAGGACCAATTCCGTGGTTGTGCGGGATTAAAAAGTACACAACCCATCTTTCGGAAGGGATGTAAACTCAGGTCCACGTGTTGGAAGAAACGCCACGCTTCCTGCACGTTAAAGAACCCTTGTAGCAAGCTCTTTTTGGGTGGTCCGTAGGTGATCGGCTACAAGGCTAAATTACCCGCCCTTTTCGATTTCACCACAGTTTTCCAGTGGCAGTCAGAATTTCCCGTCCCATGGCCCTTTCCATACCCCAAAGTGATTATTTATCCACAAACTTGTTCTCGTCTTGATATAGCTGAAATATTGCTGAGTAGACGTTAAACAATATTCAATCAATCAATCAATCAATCAACTTTAGTTTTTTCCTGAAAATAATGAAAATGAAAAAAAACTACAAAACAGCTTTTTTTAGTCAATCTTAATTATAATTCAAACAAAACAACGGCAGTAGAATACCGAAGGAACAAAGCACAAGATTACACAAATCAAAGTCCAGAGACAAGGCAAAAGCAAGAACACCAAAAAGACGGAAGACCAAAGACACCAAATGCCCACAAAACACACGAACATTATATATACAACACAAGAAACTAAAGCACTAACGGTGTGAAATGTAAAAATATACATGGATACATAAATGAAATAAACATCACTGAATTACATGTATATATCTGCAACTTCTGACCTTTTATAAACTGAATTTTAATTTCTAGGAAAATATGATACACATCGAGGGTTTAGAGCCAGAAGGTGCTATCTTTGATTTCATTATTTTTGAGAAATTTGCAGTCAAAGTTTTGATGGTTCTCTACAAATCCTGTATTTTTCTAACTCAGTTTTAAACGTTTTTATAATAGGAAGGTGTCCAAAAATTAGATTCTGATTATTTTTTTATTTTTAATTATGCGTAATTATATCATTAATGACCTATTTATGAGATAACACCTTCTGGCATAGACAAAACATATTGCTGTTTGTGCCAAAAGGTGTTATCTATGAGATAGCTCCTTATGGCACAAAAAACTAGCCCCTTATTCATAGAATATTTCCAATATAACACCCTTAGTTTACTTGTATGAATAAAGCAAATTTAATATTGATGAAAATTTATTGTTACATTAATATACAAATTATATGACAATGTTTTTTTGTATAAAAAATTAGTAATTTCTACTCAGACTCAAGGTCTTCTTCTTCAATGTCAGGCTCTGGTAATTTATCTTTCTTTGATTTACAGGTTGGTATACATTCATAGAACTGCTTACAATCTGCTGGAATTACGTTTTCCCTACATAACGATAAGAGGTCATCCTTTTTGAAACAAATATTAAGAGACGACTGTCATATTTATTCGGCAATTCAATATTCTGTAAAGATTTTTGCCTGCCTCTTGTTGACAATTTACATTTTATTTCGCGAAAGCTAGCTTCTTCATAGGTATATTTATAATAAATGACACATTGAGTATCCTGTCTAAATTGAAGATGCTTAATGTCTCTCCATCGTATCTTTTCACCAATGGAATTTGTTTCAAAATTTTTTAAATTTTCCTTTTGAAGACATTTATAATCAATTATATCCCAAAATTTAAGAGGAATTACA
This sequence comes from Modiolus philippinarum, assembly GCA_002080025.1. NCBI lineage: Eukaryota > Metazoa > Mollusca > Bivalvia > Mytilida > Modiolidae > Modiolus > Modiolus philippinarum. The sequence goes on along the minus strand of MJUU01056901.1, from coordinate 39,407 downwards.
GTGCATGGGTTGTTTCGCCTTGCCATTCGAATAACAGTGTCCCATTGACTAGGAATATAAATGCTAGTTTTTCTTTTTGCATGTTCAATTGCTGCATGCATAGAATAACATTCCATATGAGTGTGGCCTGTTTCAAGGAATTTTTGATCAATTACTTTGACATTTCTATTGTTTGCTACATTGAAGTAAAGCAGTCGTTACAAACTTCTTCCTGTTTTGTCCCATACAGTTATCTGAGAATAGAGACGTGCTTCACATAAGGAGGTAAAGAGTTGATATATTTGTTGAAACAAGTTGCAATTTCACATGAACCTCTTTCCCCATCTGTTTCATTCCAGGGGTAACATGTTCCGATATTGTCTCCTAAGGAATAAATTGACAAGTTATAACAGTTTAACTTTCTTTTATAGTAGGCCTGGCTAAGTAAAGAACAAGGTTTTGACAAAACTGCCTCTAAATCAAAAGTTGCAACTACAAAAGATTTGCCACTCTTAGATTTATCTTTATTTTTTTGTTTTTCCTGTATTCCTTGAATTTTCCTTTCTTGATGCAGGTCATATCTGTTTTTTGTTTCATTTAATGTACCCAATTCTGTCATTTGATTGAAATTGTTGCAAATAATACACTGGTCTTTTTTAGGCTTGTGAATAGAAAGTTGTATTCTGTACATAATATATTTCTATACACATGTTCTTTTACACACATTCTGCCTGCATTTTGACATCCAGCTTTGTATAAATCATACATTTTTCGAATGGATAAGTCGCTGTTCAAATATTTCCTGTTTGTATCCTTCCTTGAATAATGAGAATCAACGACTAGAAATGACTGAATATGTTGATGCACTAAATCAAGGTCTTTTGTAGCTGTTCTATTATGTGGTATGTGTCTACCGCGTTTATCCTTAATCGGACAAGCAGTTTTTCTCTTTTCCTTTAAAGCGGTTTCAAATGTTTTCCTCCCAATATCCAATGTTAAAATGAAGAATTGCTTGCAAACACGAATACTCTGGCCTTCGTGGTGGAAAGTGAAGGTTCTTGCAACTTGTCTCTTCTTTTATGTCGGTGACCCTAAGGAACTGCGTTCTAACACACGAGAACAAATAAAATCACTTTGTAGTTCGTACGACTGTAGGTTCCAATATTCATCAAATATGGACTGTCTTGTTGTTTTATTAAATTTGCTAACTGCGTGGAGAAACGCAACGCTCCATGAAGTATAAATACCCCTTCTATAGTTGTCAAAGAGAGCAGAGTCACTGAGACTAGTATAGAATGCAAATAATTTCCTGTCCCTGTGGATTTCATCTTTTCCAGTGGCAATCAAAACTCGTCCCTGTTGTGCCTTCCACTTTCGCTTCTTTCTTCTTTTACTTAAGTGAGGGGACAAAGGGCTCTTATTTTTTTTTATATATAATTATAATTTTTATATCCCGCCACACGAAGTGGCGTGGTATTATGTGATGCCCTCAGTCGTGTGTCCGTCCGTCCGTCCCCCGAAGGTTTCCGACCGATAACTTTTGAATGAAATATCACAAGATCAAACTTGGTATGCAAGTTGTTTACCACAAAACTCAGGTCAAGTTCGATTTTAGGTTCAGAGGTCCAAGGGGTTTGGAGTAATGCCCCTTGAAACTTTGAAATTTTGCGAATTTTAGGGTTTCCGACTGATAACTTGTGAACGAAATAACATAAGGTCTTCAAACTGGGTATGTAACTTGTTTACTACAACAATCAGGTTAAGTTCGATTTTTGGTTCAGAGGTCCAAGGGATTTTGCAGTTATGCCCCTTGAGAAACTTTGCGAATTTAAGGGTTTCCGACTGATAACTTGTGAACGAAATAACATAAGGTCTTCAGACTTGGTAGGTAAGTTATTTACTAGAAAACTCAGGTCAAGTATGATTTTTGGTTCAGAGGTCCAAGGGGTTCTGGAGTTATGCCCTTGAAATTTTGCAAATTTTAGGTTTTCATACTCATAAAGTGTGAATTAAATAACATACTGTCTTCAAACTTGGTGTATAAATTGTTTACCACAAAACACAGGCAAAGTAAAATTTTGGGTTCATTGGTACGCATTGTCCTGGAGTTATGCCCCTTTTTACTTAGAAATTTTGTGAAACGTGGCGGGGTATCATGTAATGCACCATTACTATTTTTGTAGTTTTGTTTAAACCAACTGGAATTTTATGTTGTGGCTTTGAATAAGTTTGCCCGACTTTCTGTGACCTTATATTAGGAAACTTGTATGTCGATGTTTCTTTTAATATGTGTTCAAATTCGTTGACTGCTCCATCAGTCCAACAGTTCCAGTATTATCCATTAAGATACCAGGAATCATTATCCCACTTGCTTTATTTTTTGTCCAGCCTCTAATATGTGTTATAGTTTTCACGGACGCACAATTGTTAAAGTTCCATCATCTGTAATGTCTTGAACTCTTTTTTTTATTTTGCCTTTCAACCTATTTGTTTTCTATTAGTTTTATGTTTTCCAGAAGTTGAAATTTTATATGCACTGAAGAGACACTTGTTGTCTAAATGGTCATACGCAGAAATTATTTTTTTTATAGTAAGTTCAGTATTTAGTTATCCTGTTTCATTGTTATCTATGGACAATTGATTCTTTCTATATCCATATCAATGTTGCAAAAGCTTTTGGAGGCTATACAAATGGTCGTCAGATTTATTTCACGCAGCCCTTTGGTGTTATTTAATGTGCATGACCTATTTGCTTTAAATGGGCGTTACTGTAAATATTCACACATTTGTCAGTTAGCAGTTAAACAGTAAGAGATGTCAAGTAAACGTATTCACACTAAACGAGTTATTGGTCTGATAAAAGTATACATAATTTTAACAATACCGTTGAACAGTCAAAAAACAATACTATCTTCATACATAACATTTTTCTGTTTCGTATTGTGACTTACTTTTAACAGGAGAAGAGACACATCTTCATACATTACATTTTTCTGTTTCGTGCTGTGACTTGCTTTTACAGGAGAAGAGACACTCTTTTTTTTCTAGCATATACGTAGTAGCAGTTACTGAAAATGTTGTACAGGACATACAACAAGAACATCCATGTGCTTAGGCTGATACTTTTGTTATAGAGGCAACCCATATACAAATCCTACCATGAGGAATAATACCAATCTTATTTCATTCCTAACAAGAGGAAAATTATCAAACCGATTTTACAGACTATCCCTACCAAGAGGAATATTAACAAGCTGATTTTACAGACCATCCCTACCAAGAGGAATATTACCAAGCTAATTTCATTCCTACCAAGAGGAATATTACCAAGCTGATTTTACAGACAATCCCTACCAAGAGGAATAATACCAAGCTAATTTCATTCCTACTTAGAGGAATATTACCAACCTGATTTAACAGACTATCCCTACCAAGAGGAATATTACCAACCTGATTTAACAGACTATCGCTACCCAGAGGAATATTACCAAGCTGATTTTACAGAAAATCCCTACCAAGGTGAATAATACCAAGCTAATTTCATTCCTATTTAGAGGAATATTACCAGTCTGATTTCACAGACTATCTCTACCAAGAGGAATATTACCAAGCTGATTTTACAGACTATCACTACCAAGGGGAATATTACCAAGCTGATTTTACAGACTATCCCTACCAAGAGGAATATTACCAACCTGATTTAACAGACTATCCCTACCAAGAGGAATATTACAAAGCTGATTTTACCGACTATCACTACCAAGGGGAATATTACAAAGCTGATTTTACAGACAATCACTACCAAGGGGAATATTACAAAGCTGATTTTACAGACTATCACTACCAAGGGGAATATTACAAAGCTGATTTTACAGACTATCCCTACCAAGAGGAATATTACAAAGCTGATTTTACAGACTATCAATACCAAGGGGAATATTACCAAGCTTATTTAACAGAATTGCAGTTAGATGTTGTTTTGGACTTAAATTCTTAGAAGGCCAATTAAAATATAAACATGCATAGCAGATCCAATATGTCAACACCAGAGCAAACTGTAAATGTAAACTCCGTGTTGATTAACAGTGACAACAACAAAGTGCAACTACATATGACATGTAACAATATTAGTTTATTGAAGGTTTTAGTTTTTATAATGAGGGTGGTACTATGGATTTAGCTGGC
>MJUU01056901.1:0-22940 GCA_002080025.1 Modiolus philippinarum | reverse complement strand
CCCCCGAAGGTTTGCGAGTGTTAACTTGTGAAAAGAGTAACATACTGTCTTCAAACTTGGTATTTGAGTAGTTTCCCACAAGTGTACTACTGTTTGGTGAAGAGAAAACGATACAAGGTGAAAAAAAAACATTGCAACGTCACAAACTTGAATACCTCTGTATAAAATTTAATTCTAAATGTGATATGATTGGAATTTCCCTGTATTTGGCCATATAAGCACTTTATTTTTTAATGATGTTCTTATTGAAGTGTCATCATAAAATATAACTCAAGCTTACCTTTCATAATTGGAAGATGTATAGAAACTATGGGATATAGTGACCCATATGTTCGGAAAAGAGAACATAAGGGCCAATTCTTGCGTTTAAGCAGACGTTGTTGTAGAATGATGTCATATCAAATTTTGATGGGGTTTGTTTCATGTCGTTGCTTATGGAATTACGGACCAGCAATAATTGCAATAATTGTATCACTCAAACAAATACTAACTTACAAATTGAACATATCTACAAAAACATCTGACTGATCGTTTTTTTCTGTAAGGGCTACGCTGCACAGTTTTTGGACGTGGGATGTCTTAACTTACTGAAGTTCTTTTTGTATTTAATCTTTCTATGCAATGGCAAAAGATACATATGTAACTCTGATTTGTATTGTACTAGTAATTCAGAATTGGTCGAGATTTTAGAATGCTGAAAAAATGAAAGCTAGCATAATTGTTCAGATTCTTGGTTTATTATACTTGTGAGATATTAACAGTCTGTGTTGTAAACTTATTTGAAATTCTATAGAATTAGTTCTCCTATTACATCTCATGCCATTAAAATCATTACTTGACTTTATCCTCAATCCATTAAATACATGTTGTTTTTCAAAATTGTGTGCAACTGATGTTAACCCTCCCCATAAAGTCACTACGGCTGTCCTTCCAGGCCTCAAAGTAGACTTTGATTAAAGGTCGCCAGTTGGCGAACGTTGTCAATAAAATGATCGCCAACAGAAATTTTTGGTCGCCAGTCAAGATTTTTTGGTCTCCACAGATCTTTTCGGTGTTTGAAGCTGTAAAAATAGCAAGTAAATTGACTGATTGATGGATTAGAAATTTGTCAGATTAGCAGTATTTCAGCTGTATCACTAACAAATTAATCAATGTTTAAAAATTGTAAGTAAACGAAGTGAGAATTAAATGTGGAAGAAACAACTGCGGCAAGAAGTTTTGATTGCCACTGGAAGAATGAGAGAAATGGGTAGAGACAGGAAATTTAGCCTTCTCTGCTTACTTAGGAAAGTATACATAGATATATTGACTAGTTGGGGACTAACCTCCAGCGAGGAATATTTCAGCTTTATCAGGATGAGAAAATGTTCAACAAATCAATTATAAGTATATGAAGAAAGAAATAAAAGGTGGAAGGGGCAACGAGTTTCAATCACCAGTGCCAAAGATGAAAAATGGGTAGGGGCAGAAAATTAAGTCTCATGTCACTCGCCGAAAGTTGTACCTGTTGAAAAATCATCCGGACTACACTTCCTTTATTGAGACACTTTTAATTGATATTTGATATCGACTAAACGCCGAAAGGATCTGACAGAGTACAATCCAGTACCAAAAAAACTGTACGATTTATTTCGGTCGCAAAAAGCTAAAGATATGGTGGCCATATAGACGACTAGTTTTTATTTTTAGTCGCCAATCAGTATTTTTGGTCGCCTAGGCGACCATTTCAGTCGCCTAAATAGAGCCCTGCCTTCCCTTATGCTCGACTTTTAACACTGATAAAACGAAAACAAAACACACGAGAACATCTCAAAAGATAGATATGCATCAAATATTATCATAAGGCTGGGACGACTCTTACAAAAAGGCCAGATAAGTAGTTATGAGACTGGAACGTCTTACAGTTACCATGATTAACAGTCGAATAAAACTAGCGAATGTTCTACTCTAGTGCTCCAAAAGGAAGGGATAAATATACTGCAGGAATAAACCCTCTGTTGTGTTAAATCTGGAATAAGAGCCAACTAAAAGGAGCAATAAATAAAATACGAAAAACTTCTTTTTCTCCATTTTCCGTAGACGGGAAGGCGAAATATGCCAGTACTGATAATAGTAAATTGACTTACCCAAACTCTGCCAGACTCGAAAAGCCTAACTTCTTGAAATCCTCATTCCAAAAGATTTTTTTTCATCTTTTCTGCGATAGCCTGAGCTGAGAGTTCATTGTTGTCGCATCCAGAAATCTACAAAATAATACAAAAATTGTTCATCTGACGATTCCGCCGAAGGGTTTTTCCTTGTGTCTGACAGGTTTTCTTTTCATGAAGTTTCTTACAGCTTGCTTCGATAAAATTACCTTGTAAACTTCTTCCAAAATACGGCTGATCTTAGTTTAGTGTATGTTTCAATTTAATCTGACATGTTTCTAAGTTAAGTCTAAATCCAATGTTTAACGCTGTTGTTGTCATCCTTCTGTTTGTAAGAAACTTTAATTCGCAAAATCTTTTACCAGAAATATCACGTGATATGTGGACGAATAACTTCTCGTCATTCGTCACGTTTCTCGGCAGTTGACGGGTTGGACGAATAAGAAGCGGTCACTTTGATTCATTGATGTCTGACTGACCCCTGACGAACGGGTAGCGGCTGAGTAATCGTTTTTCTGTAAGGGCTTCACTGCACAGTACTGTAAATATGTTTATACAATGTTTACACAACCAATATCAGTCAATGGACTGCCTTGTTTCAACTTGGGATGTCTGAACTTACTGAAGTTCTTTTTTCTATATTTCTATGCAAAGGCATAAGATACATATATTACTCTAAAATTAGTATTGTACTTGCCATTCAAAATTTGTCAAGATTATAGAGTGCTGAAAACTGAAAGCTAGCATAATAGTTCAGGTGTTTGGTTATACTTATGAGATATTAACAGTCTATGTAAATAAACTTACATTAAATTCTATTAATTTGGTTCTACCATTACATCTCACGCAATTAAAATCTTTTTAAATGGCTTTATCATCAATATATTATAGACATGTTGTTTTTCAAAATTTTGTTCAACTGACGTTAACCCTCCCCATAAAGTCACTGTGGCCGTTCTTCTCTTTAAGTATGCTCGACTTTTATTTCAATTTTTTGGCAATGGGGGCAAGTTGCCAATGTTCCAATCTAAAAACAAATTTGAAAAAGATTTTCATCTCATAAATTGAAATGGTGAAGTACTTTTAGACAGGCATGCAGTCTTTTGGCGCCAGCCAAATATTCTGAAACTGTTCAACAAAATTTCCACAATTTCTATTTAGATTCTTTGGTTTTAATTGGTATGCGGGTTTTATGGACTTCCAAATGTTTTGATTCGTTCTGCACTGAAGAGACATAAGTTGTCGAAATGCGCATATGCCAAATTGACAGTTACTTCGGTTTTCGACAGCAAAAATCTAGGGTTTTTTATCTATTGGTATGGCGCTGTTGTCGACGGCGTCTGTATACACCTTTGTTTTTGGTCAAAAACTTAATTTCAAGTTGATCAATCTTTAACTCATAGGGTCCAATGTTAAAGCATGTTTTTACGCTGGATGAAAGTGAAAGTGGACGGACGCAAAGTGGTGGCAAAAGCTCGCCCTAGCATTAGATAAAAATCGATCAATCTAGTGACTTTATAATTTATTAATAATATATTATGGTTCATGGATTTCCAAACTTTTTGATTTAATCTGCACTGTTGAGACATAAGTTGTCGAAATGCGCATATGCAGAACCTAAATGGAATTCACCTTCGTGCTTTTCCCGATTGGTGTCGCTGCTGCACTATCGCGGGAAAACTGGTATTTCACGCATGTTCAAAATTGTTCCTTGTGCGCGAATTTTCCCGGAATTACGACGTCATAGAACAAAACCTGATAGTGCAGTGGTGACACCAGACGGGACAAAATATGGAAGGTGCATTCCATTTACAGTAACCTCGGTATTTTGTTATTTAATTGACGGCCATTATCGGAATTGCTTTTCGGCTGTAAAATAATTGTTGTAATACATTTTTCATATAATTCTTATTTAATGTGCGGAATTATCGGGAACCTTTTCCAACAGTTCGCAGGAAAATGCTCTATACTATCAAGTGTTAGAGTATGTTTTTTTTATAAACAGAACCATTACTGTGGTTTTGAATGGTTAATCTGTTTATTCTTCCGAGATAAATATATTTAACCTAATCATTTCCATTTCATTGTTTTTGTTGTTGTTTGGGGTATTGTTGAGTATTCTCGGGTGTTCTTTGGTTTTCTTCGGTCATTTGCATGCACCCTGAATTAATTGTAATAACATATACAGAACAACAATTTCATTTTACCTGTATAAATTGTTGTGTACATATAACAACAAAAAACTTTTACAAGTAATATTCATGGTTTGCCCATTGGATTTTGGCAAGTCACTAGAGCCAGAGACATAGAATTATGTCTCTGCTAAAGCGTCTTATCCTCACAATCACTTCTTTCTATCAATATTACAAGTTTTCTGGCAATTACTTTCCAGGCAACATTGTTTGTAAATCTTTAGTTTCTGTGAAGTATAAATAATATTTTATCTAATCTAAATAAATGATTTCTTTGAATCCTGAATCTGTACAAACATTCACACGGTCAACTGCACTACATCTGTGTCATGTTACAATCATTAATAGTGTCATCGTCATTGCCAACATATAACGTTATCAACATTAGAAAGAATGACATGCAACATGATTTTGTAGATATGTACGATTTTTGGCCATTTGTATGTTAGTTGTTTGAGTGATACAATTATAACTCTCGTGAACAGTAAATGATTGCTCATTTATTTACATATTGCTAGTCCGTAATTCCAAAAGCAACGATATGAAACAAACCGGTTGAAAATTAAATATGACATGAATCATTCTGCAAATGGGGAAGTATCTAAATACATTTTTGTACCGAACAGAGTTAAACAAGGAAAACCAGGTGGGAACCACCGGAAAAATTGTCGACCGCAATGGATTAGACTTGGTACGTGCACTTTCAAAGAAATGATGGATTGAAACGTAGACATGGGTTATGGGGAGATAGCTGCGCTATTGCCTTTTTTATTCTTTAAATTAATAAAAGGAATCAATGCATTATGTAGATATGATAAAAATATTGAATTTGTAATCTTCGTAAAAATAAACATTTCATTTAGGCATGAAAACAACCACCAGTCATTCAGTTATTTATAACGAGTACATTTCCTCTACATTTTTTACAACATGTAAAAGTCCGATATTTTGCAAGCATAGATTTAGCAATTTTACTGAATTTTACACACTCGATTGTAAGTCTGGTAGATTTTTCCAAAATTTTAATATATCTTTCTTACACTAGTTTTCTTTTTATTCTTAGTTTTCGACGAAAATTAAACGACCCAATTTATACAAGAAGTGTTTAATATTGATCAAACTATGGGACCGACCATTTAACTTGAAAGGGGGGGGGGGGGGNTTTGGGGTGGTCCGTAGGTGATCGGCTACAAGGCTAAATTCCCCGCCCTTGACGATTTCACCCTACTTTTCCAGTGGCAGTCAGAATTTCCCGTCCCATGGCCATTTCCATGCCCCAAAGTGATTATTTATCAACTAACTTGTTCTCGTCTTGATATAGCTGAAATATTGCTGATTAGACGTTAAACAATATTCAATCAATCAATCAATCAATCTTACACTAGTTTTCTTTTTATTCTTAGTTTTCGACGAAAATTAAACGACCCAATTTATACAAGAAGTGTTTAATATTGATCAAACTAAGAATAAAATTTTCAGAATATACTGTTCAGAACACCAATATTGTTTTTATATATTAACAAATAAAGGAATATGGAGCAAAATACCTATAAATATATGGCAAGATTTAGCAAAGTAAACATGAGCAACAAACATTCTTAATCAACATAATATTACAACTACATGCAATTTAACTTGTTTTGTTTGACAATTGACAAAGAAATGAAAAATATTTGTCCTGAAATGTTCCAATCAGCTTATACATATCTACAATTAATTCTCTGAATTGGAATAAATGCAGAAGGATCAAATGTTTCAACTAAATCAAAACTCCACACATCGACAGGTTTTCCACAGCAGGTTCTGTATCTACTTTACAAAGGAAGCAGCCACTTCACTTTTACAGACAAATGTAATTTACTTTCATTACCAACAAGTTACGAAGATAATTATTGTCAACTATTCCAGGTGTTAGTACCTGCTTCAGAAATGATTTCACCATCATTGTCATACCAATAAGCCATTTTGAAGGCTTTTTTTATATAACCTGTTTGGGAAAATGGTAGCGTTTGAAATGTCTTGCCATAAAGAAAACACCTACAAAATATAAAAGCTTTCCACTTACCATTCAAGTTAAAGTCTTTGTAGACAAACAGACATACAGACAGACCAAAACTATATACCACCTCCTCCCTTATCTTTGATTCACGGGTGTATAAAACTAGAAAAAACAATGAATTTTCAGATATTTAGAATCATTCAATTCATCAAAAAAACTTCTAATTATGCAAAGGTTTTACTCAACCTTCCCCTGTCCCTAACGCAAACCCAAAAGGACATTAAATTATAAACGAAGAACAGCTTTTGCTTCGGGTTTCGCCTTCTGATGTATTTTTTATATAATTTATTTCACCGGGTAACCAATAGACTTTTTCCAGGCAAGATAAGCATGAATTATTCTTTCATTGGATTTTATGGTTGAACAAATATTTAAATAGAATTATGCAGCTAAGAAGTGAATGGTGCATGGATGATTCTAGAATTGTAGGAATATTATGTAATACAACAATATTATGAATATATGTAGGAAAACAAAAGAAGGAAATGAGAACAAAAACATTTTAAGCGATAATTGTATGAAATATGATTGACAAAATTAATTACCACTTTCAATGACATATCTGCACTGAACAGACATAAATGGTCGAAATGCGCATAGGCAGAAATTAAATTCACAGTAACTTTGGTATTTAGTTATCAAAGAAAATCCTTTATCCTTATACTTACTGCATTAAAATCTTCTGAAATAAACAGCAGCACTAAAGTTAACTCATGTAATTGCCCGAAAGATACATTAGAGACCTTTTCCAATAATAAGGAAACAGTTCAAACATAGTGTCGTTGGGTCGTTGTCTCTTTGACACATTCCCCGTTTCCCTTCTTTTTTTCTATAGTGTTGAACTTGAGCATGACTATGGCAAAGAAGACAATCTTATTTTTTTTTTCATTTTGGAAACAAACATTTATTACATTTTAAGATGTAGATCCCATTACCAATGTTTTTACAGACACAGCCGTTACTATTATTATTTATGATACATTTATGAAAGAACAGTTATTACACCTACTTTCCCCTGAAATGTTATTGGTTTAAATCTTTAATGTTTTTCGTTCATTTTCCGAATGTTTTTATTACGTCAACAGAATTTTAAGCTAGGTAAGTACACAAGTTACAAGTGATTAACTGCATTGTATTCAAGGAGCGTGTCAATAAGTTTATCTGAATATTTATCTATTTAACTTGAAATGCATATATTTTTCTTTTCTATCTCTTTGGGAGGTCACTCAAGGTGTTTTTCTTTAATTATATCTTTTTTCTTCGGTTGTACTGGCAATAGGAAGACCTGCTTGCTTTGGACATTGCTCCTGGACTGAAATGATGATTTTGTCCAAGTCTTCCTTACCTTTGTCTAAAATACTTGCAGATGTTATCAAGTATGCGAGTTCCATCAATTAAAAGCAAGACTCTCTGAATCTTTTTGCAGAAGTTACTGAAGAATTCTGTTGTTCTTCATCATTACTGACAGCAGACTCTTCTGCAGATTCCTTATGTGTTTCAGGCATGTCAGTGTTTAAGTCGTGTTGTTATGCAAAACCTGTGACAAGTCTAGAGCCAAAACTTCCTCGCCTATTATAAAAACATGATTGTTTCTATAGTTTTTATGAAGACTATTGAACGAAGCATTCGTGGGTCTAAAACTGTCAAAGGACTGGATCTTTTCTGTACTGTACATTAGATGATGGCAGCTTACTCTGATCATACAGCTTGGCGTGTAAATATTTACCCCAACTGACTTCACTTCAAAACGCCTTAGGAGATTTCTTTTATATCAGCTGGCAGAATTGTCTGAGCTTTCAGTTCTGTCTCTCTCATGTGTTTTAGTAGTTCAAGGGGTATTTGTTTTAACTTACATGGTACATGATCTGCTGACTTCCTCATTTCTGAAGACATGCTGAAAATGGCATTGGGTATCTGAAAATCACTTTTTTCAGTTGAATAAAAATATAATATATTATAGTCTGAGACATTTTTTGAGTTAGATTTTCAAGTCTGATACTGGACTACACTGAAAATAATTTAAGTTGGTTCGGATGTCTAAAACTGCGCATCCATCTTGCACAACTAATGAAAATTGAATATTAACATCATAATGTTGTACAAATGCTTCTGAATAATTTATTGATAATGTATAAAGTCCGCCGTGCGCGGTCCCGGCTGAAGAATAGGCCCGCAGCATCCTCTGAGCTTGGAGTATGAGCCATCCTAACAGAGGACCCCGAGGGAACCCCGGGATATAGAAATAGGACCCAGTATCTCCGGCTTGCGGGGTGTGACCCCTCCTAAACGGAGGCTGACCCCGAGGGTCCCGGGATATAGAAATAGGACCCATTCCGTGGTTGTGCGGGATTAATAAATACACAACCCATCTTTCGGATGGGATGTAAACTCAGGTCCACGTGTTGGAAGAAATGCCACTCTTCCTGCACGTTAAAGAACCTTTGTAGCAAGCTCTTTTTGGGGTGGTCCGTAGGTGATCGGCTACAAGGCTAAATTCCCCGCCCTTGACGATTTCACCCTACTTTTCCAGTGGCAGTCAGAATTTCCCGTCCAATGGCCATTTCCATACCCCAAAGTGATTATTTATCAACAAACTTGTTCTCGTCTTGATATAGCTGAAATATTGCTGAGTAGACGTTAAACAATATTCAATCAATCAATCAATAATGTATAAAGTAAAATTAGTTACATTTATGCTGTGAGTGTGCAAAATGTGTCACTTTTTGAAACAATTAGGAGAGATAATTGTAAAGACATAACAAGGGAAAATCACCTTTTCACGCTTTTTGGTGCCCACTATTTTTCATTTCATATTTTCAAATAGATGTTTTTAACATTTTTAATACCACATTGCACATTTTCACTAATATCTATTAAGTCTACCTACCGTGCGAAATCCCATATCGGAGTTATAGCCCCTTTTTTCCTTAAAATTTCAAAATTTGCATTTTTTGTTTTATTTCAAAAAGTGAAACAGAACGAGAAAGAGGTCAAGTGTTAATTGCAAAAAATGCTCAGCATATCCAGAGCTACCCACCCTGAATTTTTTAAGAAAATCCAAAAACCCTTGTAGGAGTTATTTCCCTTTTTGCACAGCATTTTCATAATTTTCATATGTTTAATCTTTTTTTACTATTTACAAAACTATTAAAGAAGAAGCTTCAGTGTAAATTGATAAAATGTTTGCCATGCTGTCGCGTCTTCAGAACTGGTGTTGAAATTTGTTCGTTGACCACCATTATCAAAATGGCCGCCAAAAAAGGATGGAAAATTCAACGTCCGATTTGGGGTGGGTTTACCCTTGAGATGGGATGTAGTCTCCTAGACATTATCTCATGTCCTTTCTTATTCATATTAATGGTAGGTGTATATGCAGAAACTACTTATCAATCTTGCTCTGTCTAAATGTTTATACTCCTCTTTAAACATCAGATGCCCTTGATGCCACTGATTATCATGTATATGCACATATTCTTTCAATTTTTCTACAAATTTATAAATGACTGATTACGACCACGTACCCACTGTTCATACTTTCGTTATCGGTTGTTGCGAAAAATTCAAATGTTCTGATACCTGCAGCGAGTCCTACTGACTCAATCATCTGCCTGGCGATGCTTGAACCAGGTCCAATCACGGGGAGATATAGATTCCTAATCTTCATTCAGACATTCAAGCTTTTGATCAAACTCTACATAAGTGAAGCAATCGACAAGTCCCTTAATTTTTATTATTTTGTCTGAATTTGTTCAAAAGATGAATCGTATAATACATTTGTTTTAGCTTATTAATATATTTTTCTATGCATGATAAAAACATCTAAGCTGAAGTGCATTTTCGAAAGCCATGAGAGATGCGTTCATTAAAGCAGTTTTACCATCTGTTCCTACAACTTTTATATTCCGTAACTCATTTGTGATTGCAATTAAACTAGAGAAAAACGTGTAAAATGTTTGTGTGTCTTTCTTTTTGTGAACGCTTACATGTAAAAGGAGGATGGACGTTTTCAAAATACATGTTTTCCTTACAAAACTTCTGAATTAAAACAAAAACCTTTTACTTTAAGATAAGTCAAAATTTGTATTCCTCAAACTGCCAGAAAACAACAAAAGACAGTTAAAGCAGTGCTCACAATTTAAAGTTCTCAAAGTAGAAAGAAGTATTGCTAGGTAATGCTTAAATTACAAGCATTTTTGAAATGTAATGCATTAAAATACAATAACATGTAATGCTAAATTTTGAGCATTACGCATTGCATGCATTATTTTGTAATAATGTAATACTGGTACATTACAATTACAAATTAGCATTACCCAATGGCTGCAAATGATAAATACAATGTATGTTATACTACTTTTTGAATGAAACCTAGAAACCATACCAATTATATTTAGAGTATTTGCAAAAATTTTATTTAGCTTTAACATGAAACTCCTAATAATAATTTTCTTGATGCAAATGAGTGTAAATAGGCTAGTTCGTTTCGCTTTTGTCTGAAGTCAGAGCCATTTAGATCTTCTGGACAACTATAGAGAGATCCGTGATACCTTTGTAGAAATTCAAGAGGTTTGATTCCTATAACTTTGGATAAACTTGTAATTAAATCAGTTTTTGCGTTACTTTTATCCATTGCCTAACGAATCTGGTTGTAAAGCCATATCAATAACTCCCGGATCCACTGATGTAGGCGAAAATTTCTCATTACGTCGTTCTTTTTGTCCGTTAATAATGAATTTACCGTATCGAATCACTGGGAAACAGTATTACAACTGTCATCATCATTGTCATGTTATGGGTTGTACAGTTTGTTACATGCAGTGTTTCCGACACAGTTTTCCAAGTTTCACTTGTAGGTTTGTATTGTAAATATCAGTATCATCTGTACTAGCTGTACTATGTCTAATATTTATATTGTTTTCGAAATTGTCAACAGAAATACTTTCATTTCCAATATTTTCGCAATGCCTTTTTTGCATTACATTTAAAGCTAAAGACACCTTTATAACTAAATTGAGCAGTTCTTATGTTATACAATTGTTGTCAACTTGTCTATGTCTTCTGTTACATTTATTTCTTGATTTGCATTTCGACCTATACAATTTTCCACGAGAAGACATAACTTCTAAATCCTGCTTTAAAAAATCTGATTTTCTTGACATCAAGGCTCACAAGACTCACATTTGGCCATTTATAGCTCGTAAAGGAAACAAGTTAACTAAAATTCTATGTCAAATATCATTAGGAATCCGTTGAAAGAACTACATCAAAATCGGACTCAATTTTTTTTTAAGATTCGCTTTTTCCCCATTTATCTCGTGAATGATGCATGCTACATGAAATCCGAGAACATAGTAAAGATAGGAAATTTAATCAGGAGCACCTCCTGAAAGAAATCTTATTTAAATCCGATAAATAGTAAAGACTTTCAAGCTGGAATATTCCTTATTCGGCCTTTTTATTGTGACGTCATTATAGATCGACATATACTTTCCCGCGAATAAGCTCCCTCTCCCATAAATATTGTCTATTTCGTTCACTATATAAAATATCTCTCTTAATCAAACGCTTACGTATAGATTTTTTCAGCTCAACATAAAGCTGAAGTACAAATATGAATATATCTCTGAACAACCAAAAAATGAACAAAAAATTGATGTTTATTTCATATGAAAGCTAAATAATTTGCATTTTGTCACATTTCCCGATATATTGCCGAAAAATACTGAATTTGGCTGATTTTCAAAGCCTGATAACAGGAAAAAACATCGGTGACATATTATTTTATTTTATTTTTTGAACTAAGATCTACAAAATATTTCAATTAAAAAAATTCTGTCTGATCGGTCTACCTTAAGTACTGCAAGTTCTAAGCTGATTACTATCGTAACATTATCTATTTAAACAGTAACTTCGGTATTTTGTTATTTATATAAATTTGTTAAAAAGAGTTTCCGTTGGTACACACTAGCAAGCTAGTTATTTCCATTCTTTACTGCAACAATGTTTACATCTGACAGAGACTGAATTTTACTTGTCCAGTCTTAATCACTTTATGTAATTTGGCGGACTATTACATTTTCTTGTGTTCTGTTGATTGTCCTTCTGGTTGCATCATCACCGTAAAAATATTAAACTTATTTAAAATATTGAAGTGGTTTTCTCAAAATGATACTGGGACTTACTTTCAGCAATATTAATTCTTTTGTTTTTCATTGAAGAAAATTAGCAATGACCCTGATGAGCGGTACAGGGCCCTGAGATCCTCTCATTTATAAATGTACTAATTCGGAGTTCCTAAAGTGTAAAACATGTTATTTAACAGTTGTAGGAATCTTCAGAAATTATATGATACCCATTCCTGTATTAATTTTGACAAATCATGTTGTATGGTAGCAATTCTGAAGGCTATTTTTTTTACATTTTATTGAGTATTTTAGCTATTTCTTGTACACCCAACACATTACGGACAAGATATAATCATACACAATTAAATCAGAGTAATATGGCTATTATGCTAATGAATGAAACATTAAATAGTTAATATTTAAATGTATAGAAATAAACGCAACATATAACAAAAATATATTTAACATTTCACACATTTATTTCATGACACTGAAAAATATTTTGGATATTATAAACAGATAAAAAAGACTAAGATAATAACAATAATGTAAACGCAAAGTAACACACACACACACACACACACACACACACCGAGAGAAAATAAACTAAGTTTATGCAGCGTGCTGATCCACATACGGCACTAGATTAAAGCCATATGTGTATCCTCACACCACACGCAGTTGGACAACGTACTCGAAATAATTATAAATCGATAGAAATCATGAAATTAGTTAAGATAACATGTAACACATGATTGTATATTTCTGTTAGGAGACTGAGTAGATCACACAACCAGGTGTACTTTAAAATAAATGAAGTATGAAACATCACTTGCAACTTAAGGCAACATTTTACTAGTGTTATTAAAGGATTTTAAAGTGTATTTTTCATAGGATCTAATGGTAAGTTAAATGATTTTTATTACTATATTAATAAATACTGCTAGTCTTTTCAACACCGCGATATTGCACTTTGACAATAGTCCATACATTTTCTCAAAACTTTGTGGATCAGAAAATTACGCAGGGATATACTTAACACGAAGCTGAGTGATACAAGTTTTCTTTCGGTATCCTAACCCAACGACCTTTCTCAACTGGGAAGTTTACATTTGAGCATCGCAACTTGCAGATTTGGTTTACCTGCTCTGTGTAAAATGTACCGGGACCGGCAAGTATATAATACGAATTTTTTAACGAAACGAAACAAAATCTTTTGCATTTATCATAGGTCCCTTATTATTAGTCTTCGGATCGAGTGACTAATTTTTATACACACCAGCGAAGCCTTAAATTAGAAATTATTCGATATCTTATACTTAATGATGAAGCAAACGTATCTCCACTCTTAAAACACACGTCTCTTTTTATTTAGGGTTAGTTAACTCTTGCTTTTTAAATGTACCTTTTTAGATGCATAACTGTATATTTTTTTTTTTTTGTACGCCATTAAAAGGCGGCTAGGGCACATTCATATAAAATTTAATGACAATAACGAATTATAGGAAAATTCGATCTTGCCATCCACTTGTATGATTTATCCTCGAAAAATGGCATCATTCGAATTTATTTCAAATTCATTCCTCTGCTTCCATTCTTTTGGCTGTCTTGTATTCTGTTTATCTTTCTCAATAACAACGGAAACACTAGCGTTTTAAAGAAATAAGCTAAGGCGAACAACATGATGGCGAATTCAAGGACGATTTCATCCACGCACGCCGCCGTGCGGGTTCCGGCTTATGAATAGGCCCGCAGCATCCTCTGAGCTTGGAGTATGAGTCTTCCTAACAGAGGACCCCGAGGGAACCCCGGGATATAGAAATAGGACCTAGTATCTTCCGGCTTGCGGGGTGTGACCCCTCCTAAACGGAGGCTGACCCGAGGGTCCCGGGATATAGAAATAGGACCCATTCCGTTGTTGTGCGGGATTAATAAATACACAAACCATCTTTCGGATGGGATGTAAACTCAGGTCCACGTGTTGGAAGAAATGCCACGCTTCCTGCACGTTAAAGAACCCTTGTAGCAAGCTCTTTTTGGAGTGGTTCGTAGGTGATCGGCTACAAGGCTAAATTCCCCGCCCTTGACGATTTCACCCTACTTTTCCAGTGGCAGTCAGAATTTCCCGTCCCATGGCCCTTTCCATACCCCAAAGTGATTATTTATTAACAAACTTGTTCTCGTCTTGATATAGCTGAAATATTGCTCAGTAGACGTTAAACAATATTCAATCAACCAATCTTTAATATTCCAGCATGGCTTTTATATATAATCAGTTCTTGGGAAAATTATATCGTTTGAAATGTCTTGCCACAAGGAAAACACATGCATAATATCAAAGCCATATTACTTACCATTCAAAAGATTTACCAAATTTCCTGTTTTGCAGATAAACTGACATACAGACAGACCTAAAACTATATGCCCCAAAAACTTCACCTATGTTTTAACTGACAAGAAAATTAAAGCGACAATCAACAGCCAAGTAAAATAAGCGAGCATGAAAAAGTATCAATAATCAACAAGTCCAAAGTGATAAGCACAACGACAATACTATAACATAACATAAATGTAGCACACCAATGTATTTATTATCAAACATAAAGAATCAATAAGCAACAAGTACACAATGATAAGCACTATGACAATACATATGACATAACATTACTTTAGCATACTAAAGTAATTTATTAACATGCATAATGAATTAACAAAAATTAAGAAGAGGTTAAGCACTACACATTTCACAAATACACTATGAATAATGAAAAACAGCCAATTACACTTCCAATAATTTTATAAAAGAAGCAAAATAAATATCCAAGCACTGTTACATTTTATTTAAAAACTAGCAATTACAAAAAAGATAAGCGAACACCCAATATTTAACGAAAGGATATGGAGTAAATGAACATGAGACCATAACACATATGTTAACTCCAACTGCCATTATTTTAATGAGCTGTATAACATAATCAAAATCACAGTTAAAATTTAAATATATCATGCCAGTCGCCGTTTTTAGTGATAGTCTTTGTCTTGGCATTCCTAACCAATTTAATTAGTTTGTTTCTCGCAAGTCCAGAGGTAGTAGGAATGGTCAGGCGTCAGTCAGTGGATCTTGGTCTAAAACGTATGAATTTTGCAGTCAGTCGAGTTCGTTGATCGTCTGTCACTCCAAATGGTGTTTGATACCCTTAAATGTTTGGCCCTGTCTGCTACCTCATACTCCCCCTCCCGTGTCAAGATGTCAAGAAGCTGTTCTTCGTGAATTTTACGAATTCTGTCGATCAGTTCTGGAATTTTGAAACTTTCAGTTATTTTTTCCAATTGTGTTGAATAATTTTGTTTTGTTAATTGGGGAGATTTTTTTTTCTTTAAATGTCGGAAGCAAAGTCTCTGAGAGATATTTGCCCCTAACATGCCCGAAATTTTCTAAAACTTTTGATTCTCGCTCCAAAAAAAAAAAAAAGAAATGCGAGTGTAAGAAGTGTTTTCCCAAAAATTCGTGAAATAATTTTGAGATTTAATTTCCTCCGGGTAATTCTTTTCCGAAAAGATTTTTTATGCGTTTTCTTTCAAATGACGTGTACGTAAAATATGTTTGAAGCTGGAAAGGTGGTTTTGATAGCATTTACCAAAGCTTGCTCGCCGTCACTACCAAAAAATTTTCGACGGGACATGAAACCCAAGGAGAACTGAACTTTGAATTTCTAGGTGAAAAATATACGATTTAGAATTCCTATAGAATTATCAAATACACAATTAACTGTAGGGTAACGTGATCTAATGAGAATAACTGTAGATAGAGCATGAATTTCTATACCAGATGCAGTAAACGGTACAGGCCTATATAGCTTCATTGAAAGTGCTACTTCCGAGAGTCAGTCTGTCATGTCTGTGTTCGTCAACGTAAAAAGTCTTATTCTGGATCAACTTAATACATGTCCGGTACAATAACTCTACAGTATTTTTTTTTCTGTTTTGAAATGCCAAGGGATATAGCATTAAAAAGGCAAATGCCATTCCCGGTCGTCTCCACTGACCAAAAAGTCCGAATTAGTGCCTAATCGAGATTTGGCAATTTCATATACAATGATGGGAGAAATTTCCTGGTCCAAAAGTTCTGGAGACTGAAATTTAGGTGGAAAAAACCTCATAAAGATATTTTCTAACTTAACTGCTTCAACGGAATTCTCGTTCCCATTTAATCTTTGCGATCCTGATAAGAAATTACAGTTTCCCTTAGAATCGAAAAGGCAGCGAGAACAAACGCACGAAAGAGAGCTTTTGCCTAAAAATGAAAACTTAGTTATTCAAACTTGCATATTTTTGGTGATACCATATGTTACATACGTCACAAGCAATGCTTCTATATTTTATGAAAGAATATGAAATAAATGCACATGAGACCATAACACATATGTTAACTCCAACTGCAATGATTTTAATGAGCTGTATGGCCATTTCGGAAATTTATTCCTCATCAGCAGCACTAGAACCCAAACAAAGGAAATCCACAATTTCAAAAAGTGTTTCAAATGCATAAAACCAAACGAAATCCGAATAATCAGTAATATTAATTATAGCTAAGGACAAAACTACGATGGAGGGAGTTAATCCTTCGGTTTTAGAATTTACATAAATTTAGGTTATAGTAATTGAACAAGGTGTACACATGAGATATCATCTCATGTACAAGTACACCATATCTAAGAAAAATAAAGAGCATACATCTCTACATCTCTACGTCTGTCGCACTCTAAATTACAAAAATTAAAAGGAAAAGACATGATAAAAATCTGTTAAAAAATGAAATAAAAAATTGTAAAATATTTAAGTTAAAACAAAACAATGAACACTATTAATTAGCAACTATGAATTATTATGTACAGTTTTGATATATTTACAGTATTCAAATATTTACACAAAAATAAATTTCTGATCGAGTTATAAAAATGCTTTGAGATAAGATTTTGAATGTTAATTTTCATCTCAATTTTAAATTGTCAAATATAAATCATTGTATTTGATAAACTTTCACAGTTATATTTCACAATAACATTTGTTGGTGCGACAACATTTCTACACAAGTCGTGATTGCCTTACTGTATTACCACTTCATTTACTGCCGCCCGCTCAATGATAACGTGTAAATGTCTGTCCAAGGAGTTGAATCTAATCTTTCTACCAGGGTAGTTGACCTCCATATGAATATTCAAATTCGTTTCGGCAAACACAAATATCCCCAATGAAAGATCAGATCTTCACGCTTTACACACATTTCCTCTATGTCAATAGCAGCACAATACTTGAGAATGAGACAACACAACAAAAGCTGAATTACATATCTGTCCATTTAGGACGGCATGGCTATGCTTGACAAGTTGGGTTTTCATTTATAACAAAAGGTATCCCATAACCAAACTGGTAGAAAAAACCCGATAAAACGAAAGTTTTGAATGATATGTACAAGGTAGAGTGATCTCCCATGTGATCTTGGGTTGAAATTTTCAATTATATAGTTGATTTACTTCACATGCAATTTTATGTTGACTCTGGATTAATTTTGGACTTGGTCGGGTTTATCATTCTTTTGTTATGTAGTTTTCTCTTTTTCCTTTAGAACTCATCATTATCATATTCATTTTTATACGACCGCAAAAATTTTGCGGTCGTATTATGGTATGGCGCTGGCGTCGGCGTTGGCGTTGGTGTCGGCGTCGGCGTCTGTGGACAGCATAACTTTGGTTCTAGTGAACGGATTGTTACCAAATTTTAGCATGATGTTTGTCGGCACAAGCTTAAGCCCGGGTTTTAATTTCGCGTTCCCTGCCCATCCCGTTTTTGAAAAAGAGGCAAAAAAGGGGTTAAATCAGGTATTTTCGTGTCTGTGGACAGCATAACTTTGGTTCTAGTGGACGGATTGTTTTCAAATCTTAGTATGATGTTTCTTGGAACATTCCTGAGAAACGTTTTTTTCCTTTAGTTTTTGGCCCCACCCATTTCAGAATTAGGGGCCAAAAAAGGGTTAAATTGGGTGTTTTCACATATTTGACTGTAGAATCTTTATTATTTATTGGATTTTGATGGGTTTCGTTTCAGTGTGCTCCTGAGGAAATTTTCAGTCTGGAGTATGCCAACAGATTTCAAGTAGCATGTACCGCTCACGAGATAAATGGGGCCCAACAGGGGCTAATCTCAAAAAAATTAATTTTTTTATTTTAAGTCTGATTTTGATGGTTTTTTTTTCAATGGGTTCCTTGTGAAAAATTAATATGGCACTCAGCTATTAGATTTTTGGTAACTTGTTTCCTTTCCCAGCTATGAGGGACCAAAAGGGTCAAAATTGCGAATTTGCAGATAATGTGGAATTTCTATTTTTCATCGGATTTCAATGGGATTTTTTTCTTTGGATTCCCCTTGATCTAAGCTTTCAGAGATATGCCAACGGATTTGGCGTAGCACTTGCCGTTTCCGAGCTACAAGGGGTCAAAGGGGCCAAAATTGCAATTGTTCTAAATATGTCAAATCTTTATTTTTCATCGGATTTCGATGGGATTTTTTTCTTTGGATTCCTCTTGATCTAAGCTTTCGGCAGTATGTCAATGGATTTGGCGTAGCTCTTACCGTTTCTGAGCTTCTAGGGGTCAAAGGGGCCAAAATTGCAATTTTTCTAAATATGTCAAATCTTTATTTTTCATCAGATTTCGATGGATTTTTTTTTTATTTCTATGGATGTAAAGTGTAAGTTGATAGTAACATATTTTGCATAGCTCTTACAGTTTTTTTTATCAATAAGTGATCAAAAGGGTTGATTTTTTCCTTAGTTTGTTTCCAGCTAATAACTGTGTCAACCTTCTTTTTGTGTCCATCTAATTATTGTGTCAAGCTCTTTACTGTGTCCACATTCACTTTGAACTACTTTTGTTGAAATTTCAGTGATCGACATGGCGGTCGTATCATGCTGCGCTTGGCGTAGCCCTTTATTTTCATTACGTTTTTCATGTTTAAATTCCCCTGTGCCAAAAAGGCGCTGTTGTACATTTCAGTTAATCCTTAAAATTTACTATCAATGCTTTCCACATCAACTATCTCCCCTTCTTCGATGTCAGATTCCCCTTTTTCTATTGCACTTACTTGCTCATTTTCGTCTTTGTCGGATTCAGTTTGATTCTCGTTCTCTGGAGACAATGTCCCTCGTCAGCCGAGAGTATTCAAACTGCTTTCTATACATTTCGGTCGCATACCGTCGGGTATATTTACTTGTTCGTCATTTCGTTTAGATATTATCTGCACTGAAGAGACAGAAATTGTCGAAATGCGCATATGCAGAAACTAAATTTACAGTAACTCTTGTACTTAGTTTTTTTACCACTTGATCGATGCAACTGCTAGTGGACTGTTAATCCCCGAGGGTATTCACCTGCCCAGCTAAAATACGTCGCAGGGAATTAAGGTTTTATACTATTATAACGAATGATTTCACGAGCTGGACGTGACCCTAAATGATGTTCTCACTATTCCCCGTTAAAAAATATTTAGTGTCCGTCTTAGAGAAAACCATGAAATATGTCAAAAATGGTTCGGAAGGGGAATAAATTTTGATATATATTTTCAAAGACTGGTATATCAGAAGTGAAAATAAAATACCTAGTCAGTGGTTTAGCATTGTGATATTGATAGCAACAGCAGATTATTCAATACACACCCCGCCGTGCGCGGTCCCGGCTGAAGAATAGGCCCGCAGCATCCTCTGAGCTTGGAGTATGAGCCATCCTAACAGAGGACCCCGAGGGAACCCCGGGATATAGAAATAGGACCCAGTATCTCCGGCTTGCGGGGTGTGACCCCTCCTAAACGGAGGCTGACCCCGAGGGTCCCGGGATATAGAAATAGGACCCATTCCGTGGTTGTGCGGGATTAATAAATACACAACCCATCTTTCGGATGGGATGTAAACTCAGGTCCACGTGTTGGAAGAAATGCCACGCTTCCTGCACGTTAAAGAACCCTTGTAGCAAGCTCTTTTTGGGGTGGTCCGTAGGTGATCGGCTACAAGGCTAAATTCCCCGCCCTTGACGATTTCACCCTACTTTTCCAGTGGCAGTCAGAATTTCCCGTCCCATGGCCATTTCCATACCCCAAAGTGATTATTTATCAACAAACTTGTTCTCGTCTTGATATAGCTGAAATATTGCTGAGTAGACGTTAAACAATATTCAATCAATCAATCAATCAATACACACCAAATATGACTTTAAAAAATGGCCATTTTCAAGTTGTAAAAAAAAATCATTTTTGACAATTATGATGTTATGTTTTGAAAATAAGAACATTATTACAGCAATAAAATTCAATTTCATGAATTTCATCAGTGGGTTGTATGCCATAGATAAGTGTATTTTAACCTAAGCCTTTAACCTCTGTCCTTAGCTGATTTCGGCTTTACATTTAGATCATATTGGTTGTTTGTTCTCTATCAGATTTCACACATCTTTGAGTTAATTGCCTTCCAAACGTTTAGATTTTATCTGCACTGAGGAGACGTGGGTTATTGGGATGCTCGTATGCGGAAATTAAATTCACAGTAATTTTGGTATTTAGTTATTTTTAACCATATAACGGCAAATGGCCATTTCCCGGCAAGTTTGGTTGTCAATATCTCCTAAAACATAATCATGATGATGTTTTCTATCTGTTTTAAAAATTTAACCCTTGGCTCAAATTGAAAACTATATTTTTGATGCACTTTAATCCGGACCATATGTAGAAATGCTGCAGTGAAAGATTAAGATAACAATAAATTAAATGCTTCTTTGATCTGCAGTATCAATCTTTATAAATACAATTAGTTAGGCTCAGGCAGGTAAACATTTTATTATAGCTTAATCTTTTAAGCTGAGTGAAGTGTCCAAGTTCAATAGAAAATGTCACAGCAGATGGGCAAATAAATTAAAATTACCTCCTCTTAAAAACTTTTCTGTATGGCAGCCCCAAAAGAAGAATGTGATTTTGCCAAAATTTAAATTAACACCATAATTTGTGGTAAATCTACGAGGTAAAGTGATGAAAAACTTGTACTATCAATTTTTGAAAGTGTGAAAGAAACCGATTGACATCTTGGGGGATTATTCTGTACTTAAAATCACACATTCCCAGAATCACTACTAATATTGTACTTACATCTTCCACAACTCTTCGATTCAATACTCCCCCGAGGGAACCCCGGGGTATAGAAATAGGACCTAGTATCTCCGGCTTGCGGGGTATGACCCCTCCTAAACGGGACTGACACCGAGGGAACCCCGGGATATAGATCTGTGGTTGTGCGGGATTAATAAATACACAACCAATCTTACGAATGGGATGTAAACTCGGGTCCACGTTCGAAGACATGCCACGCTTCCTGTACGTTAAAGAATCATTGTAGCAAGCTCTTTTTTGAGTGGTCCATAGGTGTTCGGCTACACGGCTAAATTCCCCGCCCCTTTCGATTTCACCCTACTTTTCCAGTGACAGTCAGAATTCCCCGTACCATGGCCCTTTCCATACCCCAAAGTGATTATTTATGTACAAACTTGTACTCGTCTTGATATAGCTGAAATATTGCTGAGTAGACATTAAACAATATTCAATCAATCAATCAACAATATTCAATAAATCAATCAATCAATTTACAACCACCGAAGCACTCATGCACATTTTATCTTCTAAGAAACTTATTCTTATTCAATTGATAGATTGGAGGTAGACAGTTTATTTATTTGAACAATTAAAAAAGTATTTTACCATAATGATATATTCAGAAATGGATTTTTTCATATAATTTAACAAAATTAATGATGATCTTTCGAAGTGTTAATGTTTAATACATGCATTTATTGAACAAAACATAAACAAAGTGCAAAAACAAGCATAACTACTGTAAATTCGGAAATTACCGTGTGACTTTATTATTACGGGTCAGGACCCAATATTTCCACTCATACAGATGTTCTAAACCGACCATATGCCAATTTAGGAATTATTGTCTGATTTGAATGGATATATCTAAGTTGAACGAAATCCACTAAAATGTTTCCATATTCCTTGATTACTGAAAGGCAGTGTTGAATAGACCACAGGAGTATTACCTGGTTACTTGAAGGCTTGTGTTGTCTCATGAATTTCCGACACTGTTTGTTGTCGGAAGTTTTCACTGACAGGAAAATTGACTTATCTAAATGATGTAACCAGTGAATAGTATGTTATCGGAATAGTTCTATCTGGGTTTGACTTTCTTTTCCAGAACGTGAAGAATGACCATCAAGAATCAGGAAAACGGATCTAGCTGGCGGTAAATAAAGATGTTGAACCGCTTTTCAATGATGATTTACTGCATCCAAATTCTGACTAATGAGTAGCATTTCCTTTC
>MJUU01056900.1:1448-14956 GCA_002080025.1 Modiolus philippinarum | reverse complement strand
TAATTATGTTGACAATAATTGTGTTGATATGAAATGGAATCAAAAAAAGGCAGATTGGCATAAATTTACACTGTTAAGTGACAAAACTTTATCTGAAAATTTAATTACTGATGATATTGAACAAACTTGCAGTAATATTACTCAAACCATCCTTGAAGTGGCTGGTGACTGTATACCAGTAAAAAAGGGGGGGAGTAAATTAGGACATCCTTCTGTTCCGTGGTGGAACGAGGACTGCACAAAAGCTGTTACCACCCGCAATAGAGCAAGAAATAGGGCTCGACACACTGGGAATGGGGAGGATTTTATGTATTATAAAGAAACAGAGAAACACTAGATATACAATTAGAAACTCCCAAAAGTTATACTGGGAGAATTATTGCAGTAATTCAAATAAGGATAGTACTTTGAGTGATCTGTGGAATTGTACAAGAAAAATGCTTTGTAAATTTAAACCCAACATTGGTATACCTACTTTACTGTATAATGGGGGGAAGTGTGAAACAAATATAGACAAAGCAGAATTGCTAATTAAAAACTATATTAATGTTAGTAAAACTACTAATTATAGTGATACTTTTAAACAAAATAAAGTCCAAACTGAACAAACAGAATTACCACATTATATGAAATATTTCAAAGATAATAGTCAAAGTTATAATGAACCATTTTCTTTACAGGAATTTAAAGACGCTATTTCTGATACATCTGATACATCTCCTGGCAAGGACCGAGTTACATATTCTATGTTTAAACATTTCACAGACAGAAGCCTTAGTATTATTCTATTATTTATTAATAAAATATGGTTTACTCAAACCTTACCACAAGAGTGGAAACACTCTACTATTATACCTAGCCTAAAGCCAGGCAAAAACCCCAGTGACCCCCAATCCTATCGACCTATAGCCCTTACATCCAACTTTGTCAAATTGATGGAAAAAATGGTAAATAACCGGTTACGGTGGTTTTTGGAAAAAAATAATTTATATAACAATAACCAAAGTGGTTTCAGACAAAACAGGTCTACTATGGAACAAATTATTAGGTTAGAGAATGATATACAAAAATCATTTCTTAAAAAACATTATACTTGTGGTGTATTTATAGACTTTAGTAAGGCATTTGACATGATGTGGTCTTTTGGTGTAATTAAAAAAATGGCAGGGATGGGAATAAAAGGCAATATGTTGGGATGGGTATATAACTTTCTCAGTAACAGAACTATGCAGGTCAAAATAGATAATACATATTCAAACATATATGTTGTGGAAAATGGAACTCCACAGGGCAGTTGTATTAGCCCGACACTTTTTAATATTATAGTAAATGATCTTTCTGATTGTATAAAATATTGCTCTATGTCTCAGTTTGCTGATGATAGCGCTATATGGTTATCAGGTAAAAATATGAAATATATCCAACCCAGATTACAACAAGATCTTAATAATATCTATAACTGGTGTGAAAAATGGGGATTTGCTCTTTCTCCAACAAAAACAGTTGCTATAGTATTCAGTAAATCTCCAAAAGTTGGTACACTCGTACTGAAAATTGGCAATAGTGTTCTAAATATAGTTTCAGAAATAAAATTTTTGGGTATGATTATAGACAATAAATTAACATGGTCAAAACATGTATACAGTATGTCTATGGCAAATGTATAAAAGTTATAAATTGTATGAAACTAATAACGGGTACAGCATGGGGTGCAAATAGTTATAGTCTAAGGAATATATATATAGCTTTAATAAGGTCTAAAATTGATTATGGTTGTGAGATATATAACTCAGCTTCATATACAGTTAAGAAAAAATTAGATAAAATTCAAAGTCAAAGCTTAAGAATTATTGCAGGTGCCTACAAGTATTAGATATAGTGGGTCTCTTATCATATTCGAGGGACGTATGTCCCGAGAATATGATAAGAGACCCACTATATCTGATTTACATAGGATGTATAAAAAATCATTTGGTGTTATATTCAGCAATAAAATGTTTCAATAATGCAATTAACCAGATGTAGTGGAAGATGCCATGCGATCAACTATTTAGAAACTTATCTTAATTGTCAAAATTTAATTGTCATCATAAGTAGAACTTATCAGTACAACTGTATAGAAAATAATACTAGGTGTCTAATCTTGTCTGTTGTACAGTTTTATTGCCTAAACCTTCAAATTTTACTGATAGAAGATAATTATCCTATGTAAATGTGCAAACACCGATGGTCTCCAAGTGGAACTCGGTGACCCCCCTTATGAGGAGAGACGTAATAGTCTTATATAAAAATCTTTCCTAAATTTACAGGCTCATATTGATATCCATCCTGCCAAGAAAAGTCTTGCAGATGATGCTATGTTTCAATTTTATAGTAAAACTATTGATAATAAAAAACAGAAACCTTTTTATATTACAGCTCAGAAGATGATTTCTAATTTCAGTGTGCCTGTAAACAATATATACAAAGATATACAATATCCTACTCCACCTTGGCATTTACTTAAACCCATTATCAAAACACATCTTAGTGACATTATATGTAAACAGGATAATCCACATTGATGAAGCTAATATAATGCTTGATACCAAATATAAAAATTTTCTGAAAATATATACTGATGGGTCTAAGGACCCGGAAATAAACTGTAGTAGTTGTGCATTTGTAATACCCGAGTTAAACATTCGCAAAGGATACAAACTTTCAGACTATTGTTCAATATTTTTGTGTGAACTTACAGCCATATTTTTAGCTTTAATTTGGATTGAGGATTTTAAACCTTTAAATATAGTTATATTAGTGGATTCTTTATCAGCTTTACAGAGTACTAAGTGTTCAATATTTAAAATAAAAACAAAAATTATTTTTGATATATGTCATTTATATACTTTACTGACAAAACAGGGAATTAATATAATACTAGAGTGGATACCTAGTCATGTCGGGGTCATGGGGAATGAACAAGCTGATCTAGAGGCTAAAAAAGCTTTGCTCTATGAAAATATATATATCTATAATCCTCTATATAAAGAGGATATCAAGTGTCTATGTAAAAGTGTTTTACGGAAATTATGGCAAACAGCCTGGGATAATAACAAACATGGTCGCTTTCTTTACAGGTCACAGTCAACAGTTAATTTTAATATTAAAATACCAAATATGTCAAGGGAAAGGGAAAGATTGTTATACAAAATTAGATCCGGGTACTTACCAACTAATAGTTTCTTATATAATATACAAAGAGTAAACACAGATCTATGTGACGTATGTAATTGTGTGGATACCACCTACCACTACATAATGGAATGTACAAAATATAATGCACAAAGAAGTAAAATGATCGAAAACTTTCAAAGAAATAATGTTTCAGATATGTCTTTTCCCAAATTAATTACAGGTTTTTCCAACACATTCCTCCCTCTGTTACAGTTTATCACAGATACAGATTTATTAAGTAGTTAATCTTTACATAAGGACACTTATAAGTGCCCAGATAATGTTTTTATTATTTCAGTGGCAAATCAATTTACTTTTATAAACAGAATAATGGTAATGTATTTTGCCACCCAGGTACTATATATTTTTAAACATTTTGAAGTGGTAATTGACCTTACCTTTTAAATATATTTATATACATTGTACATAGCAATGTTTTAATTATATCACATCAGGAGCAGATGGACTCAAAAGTCCAACTCCACCATAAATGTAACTTATTTATATTTTTTATACAAAAAAGGAGTATACTTATAATAAGATGGACCTAAGTCCAGCTCCAACAAAAAGAAATATAATTTGTTTTTATAAAAATTAAAAGGAGTATACTTATATTAAGATGGACCCAGGTCCAGCTCCAACAAAAAAAAAAAAAACAAAACAAAAAAAACAAAAAACAAAAAACAAAAAACCAAAAAAAAACAAAAAAAAACAAAAAAAAACAAAACAAAACAAACAAACAAAATCAAAACAAAACAAAAACTGGTTATATCTACAAAAAGGAGTTTACTTATATTAAGATGGACACAAGTCCAGCCCCAAATAAAAAAAATAAATAAATAAATAAAATAAAATGAATAAATAAATAATGATAATTTATATTCTCATGTGATCAAAAGCTGACAATTATAAATGATAATTTATATTCTCATGTGATAAAAAGATGATAATCTTAAATTAATAGTTTCATTTCAGAAGGCAGATGACAACGTTCAAGAAATACATAATAAAATACTCTTTCTCTCTATATATATATTTATATTATACTTATGGATACTCCTTATCTGGACTCACCACCCTTACATGTATACAAGTATTTAATAACATGTACAATTCACTATCTAGTGTTATTTAATCCTAAATAATAAATATCAATTTATCCTCTAATATATAGTGATACTTGACAACCAAACATTCGATAATGTGCGAAGTTTAAATCTTGAATGACACTTGATACTAAAAAATTGTTTAATAATAAACTTTATTAAAAAAGGGCACTCAATATATATTTAAACAATTTTTAATATTTAAAGGTAATAATACCTATCAATCAATATTAGGTCGAGTTATCTAATCAGCAGGTAACACGTATCAATCAATCAATATTGTTTTCTAATCTGCAGTTAGAAATTATCAAGCAATATTAAGTTTTCTAATCTGCTGATACAAAGTATTAATTAGGTTAAGTTCTCTAATCTGCTGGTCCAAAGTATAAATCAATCAATATTAAGTTTAGTTTTCTTATCAGCTAGTACAAAGTATCAATTAATCAATCAATATTAGGTTAAGTTCTTTAACATACTGGTACAAAGTATTAAACAATCAATATTAAGGTTTAAATAAACATTATTTCAGTTTATTTCACCATTTAATAAGTCGAAAAATATGCAACTTCTTTTTCATTCCTTTATGCAGGTCAATAGAACTATACAACAGTTGATATGTAAACATCTATCATTTTTAAAATTTCAATATCTAACTAACTTGAACTAAAAGTAAAGTTACCTTTAACAGAAAATAATTAAATAGTTGTTGGTCAGTTTGCTGTTTATGAGCTAAACTTATTCAAAGTTGAAATTTTGATAGTCAACGGTTCAAGACAATATAGCCAGAAACATTCAAATATAAAAACACATGTTGAATTTAGGTTTACTGGTTCACCGGGTATCAGTATAATGGACTTGGTGGGGTGGCTGTCTACTGCGGGCAGTCACTTCTGTGTGCTAGCACGTAAAAAGTCCAGCTTAATGGCCTAGCGCAATGCAGACTTATTTTGTTTTACTGTTCTCTGGCAAACAATCTATGACATTAAATATTCTCGACGTATCACATGTGGATTACTTTACATTCAGATTACACTTTAACACCACATTTCTATCAATCAATCTTTTCTTTTCTTACATTGGGAATCAATATATCTACAAACATTTATCTTTATAAGTTTAAATACATATATATAACTTAACTTTAAAAAAAAAACAACAAAAAAACAAACAAACAAATAAAGACTTACCCCCTCCACTCCTGGCAAGATGAGACAGCAGTAAACTAGCATATATATAGAAAATACCTATTTGATAAAACCTTACTACAGCACAGCAATATTTATGTGTATATTTCAGCTAAATTTCAATATTATTTATTCAATTTTGATTTGAATAGTAAAATCTCACCAAATTTTTGTAATACAGTTAATTAATAGTTACACTTGAAGAGAGACAACTCTTGACAATTAAATTTCTTATTCCAATGTATTAAATTTAAAAATTTATGAAACTGGTCTTCATAAAAAGAGAAATTTTTAAAACTATTACTTGAAACTTAGTGTTCATACTAAATTTGTTAATCAGTTACAAATTCTAAGTAGGACTGGGTCTAACACTAGGATTTGCAGTGTAAAGGGGCTATTTAAAATATAACAGTTAAAGGAAAAGAAAAAAAAAAACAATTTAGTTTTATACTAATTGTTAAGTATTCTTCATAATTGTAACTTATTAGTACACTAGTAATCAGGGAAACTTGAGTTCATTTACTACACAGATGCTCTGTGTATCGGATATAAAGTAATTAAGTAATAGTATTACTGATTTTATTCAATGTGTTAGCTAAGCTATCAATATTAACACTATAAGTCTAGTACAAGTGTAGAATTAAATAATTTGTCTATGTAGCTCCTTTTTACAGTATAAAGTTAGGGCAGAGTCCCATGCGAGGACTTTTATAGACTGTATACACACAGCCTGTGTAACAAAATTGGGAATTACTTTGGCTATACTTATATTCTAATAATAATCACTAGTACTGAGGACAGGGGACTCTTAAATATTTGCTTGTATATATATTGTATTTGTTTGTTTGATATGCCACAAACTGTATAAGTTTAATGACAATAAACTTTGAATTTGAATAATATACTAAGTACTAATATAAGGTATAGCTATTTTGGGACTAGGGAATTACATAGGTATGAGTATCACAGGACTATAACATATTTTTGAAATAATATTTTTAATAGGTATTTTTACTATTGAAATCAATGCCCCTTATCTATTCAATATATAGTTTACATTTCGAAAAGACCCCATGACGGCTCTGGTGTAAGAAATAGTTCGGTGTATAGAGACTTTTCATCAGTGCTATGCACTTCCGATCAATTATCTAAATGCTCATAAATTAAGGGGGGTATATTTAATAAGGATTTGAAGCGATTTGTTCTCGTTTAGATAGTTTTTTCTACAAATATTCATACACCAGACCACGCCTTCCTCAGTATGGTCATCATGTGTGTAAATATTGTGTATTGATTGTTTTGTTTACAAGTAATAACTGTCCGATCATAACTTAGGTCATGTGTATTTTTAGATTTATCATTAGTTGACGATTCTAATATGTGTTTATTCTTTTGAAGGGCTATTCTGATAAAATTGTAATTAGGATACACAAAACATCTTGATAAGAAATGTTTATTGTTAAAAATGGGATTTTTTAGTTAGATCTGTTTAAGATTCCCGATTGAAATGACATTAGTTTGAGGACAATTTCATTGAATCCGTGCAGGAATGTATATTTTTTTAAATATAACTATGTCACTATCCAAATTGCTAAAAAGGAGGACAGTTCGGATGGACCCACGGGTGGGGTGGGGGTCACTTAACATAGATTTTCTTGGTAAGGGTTGCAGACATTTAACCAGCACTAGACATATAAAAGGGATATTTGATGAAATTTTGTAACCTATCTATATATATTTTTGCATGTTGTAAGGCACAGACCATTTCATTTTCAGAGGGGGGCTTGGATTTTCACTCGAGCCGGGGGGGAATTTTTTCGTATTTATACACTATGCTACGCAACTTTGTCGATCCAGGCAATTTTCTATGGACAAAGTCGGAGCTAGATTTTATTTTCATCTAAGGTCAGAGAATTTTTCGGGGCAGAAATCGAGACTGGCCAGAATTTTTTTCTAAAAAATATTTTTGTCTTGGAGTTTTGGTCGCAGTGGATTTTATCGAAGCGGAAAGAATATACGGGCAGAAAGAATTCACTGCTACATATTGATATAAAGCGTATGTCAATTATATTTAAAAAAAAATCAATAGCTTGATATGGCCTTATAGCCATATCATTTCTTGTTATACTAGCCCCCCCTCTAAACATTTTGTACATAAACATATTGTTATTATATATGGAGGTCCCACATGGAGACTCTGGTCAAAGGGGCGGACCATCTTAATTGGCCTTAAATATGGGGATTTACCTGGAGTATTTGGTAATTATAGGTATTTTACAGATGCAGCGGTAAGCCATGTTGTCGTTTGGTCAGCATGCTCAATTCAGCATCTGGAACAGTGTTAAGGTTAATGAGGACAGCTGTCATGTGATCATAAATTAAAGAAAAATGGCGGGAAAAAATTAATATGTTCAGAATGGAATGAAATTTGACGGGAAGGCTACTTAGCATGTGTAGAAATGAGTTTGGGTATTAAAAATATCAAAATGGCGACTGTTGCCATGGAAACAGAAAATGGCGGGAAAATTTCAAATTGCACCAAATTGAATGAAATTTGGCTGGAAGGTTACCTAGCATGTGTAGAAACGGGTTCTGGTCATAAAAATATAAAAATGGCAACCGTTGCCATGGAAACAGGAAAATGGCGGGAAAAGATCAAATTGCTCCAAATGGGATGAAAAAGGGAGTTGATCTTGAAATAAGGTGAGAAAAGGGGAAATAATAGTAAGACAACACAGTAAAAGTGCTAAACAGAGAGAAGAAAGTATAAAAATTAAATAAAATAGAAAGATAGTTTTAAAAAAATACGCACAAAGGAATAAGAAAAAGGGGAAATAATGATGGAATAAAAACATGAAAATTATGGAAAGAGGGAAATCACTCCTGAACAAAATAAGCTATCTCCCCTTCGAAAAAATTAATGCAGACGTGACAGAAATACTTATAGAAAAGGCCGCTTCTGATTTTTGTTTTATAAAGATGACACTCGAGAAGTTTGGAACAAGAAAATATGAGAAATATCAACTCCTTCATAATGTCAACGTAATCCGAAATATATCCATATACAGCATATTAGGCCATTTCCGGTCAAAATGGTGGCCAACAGGAAATACACACTACTTCTGATCCAGCATGCATGCTACCTTATCTCTTTAGAACTCCTATGGGGGTCACGTGTAGAATTATATAACAAAATGAGAATTTGTAAATGACAAATTTTTGCATTTATGTCTACAGTAGGCAAGGAAGTATACACTTCCGGTTTGGCATCTGCAACCTGCAACTTCCTGTTCTGGTCCAATGAAGACCTTATACAGTCACATGACTATAGTAGTTTGGTTTTGGTGCTACAAGCACAGCCGGTTACATCACTTCCGGTTTTTGTACTAGTGACGACAAATTTTTTTAGGGGAGGAGGGCAATGTTGTCAAGTTCGAATGCTTGTAGGTCTCTTAAAAGCCTGGTTTGCTATATTGATTTTTTAATATATTATTGTTGTAATTTCAAATAATATATTCAATGAAAAAAATCAAATTTTAAATGACACTATTTTTTATTGTGGCAAGAAATATGATCCAGCGAGGGCCAAAAAGGCGTAAAAAATTGCAAGTTTAAGGGAGTATTGTGGTAATTTTGAAGCTAAAAGGTGGCAAGACCGAAGTCTATTCTATGTTATCACATATACAATAGACACAGCTTATACCATTGATGGTCATTTTTCAACTACTAACAACATGGATATAACAGTATGTCATAATATACCATTGTTGTAAATACCCATGAACACCAAGGGGCAGGTAACTCTTGCCCTATATATCTCGAGAAAAAGCCTGGTAAGGGGGTTTGAAAATTCCATGTAACAAACAACTACTTTAGTACTACAATATATCCAAAAACAAAGAAATTTAAATGGTAAATTATTTTCTGCGTATGGTGTCCTCATTAACCTTAAGCGCCACCAGCATCTGAGACCAAAGGGCAACAACCCAAATACTTCAAGACAAAATTGTCTATCAAATTATTAAAGTTAAGCTTTGTGCTTTAGTTGTTAATTTAAATCAGATGCGCCGTCCTGAGGATAAGTATTTAGTTAAACTTCAATTTTTAAGAAGTTTATTTCCTACTGCAAATCCATTTAGACCCAGAACCGTAAGATAACAAAATTTTATATTTAAAATGGGGAAAAAAAATAATAAATAAATAAATAAATAACAACCTATGATTTAAATTCAAAACAAAACTGGAAAACTTTCTTAAACAGGACGTAGGTTTGCTGGAGACATCGAAGGTCTGGGATTCCCTTCTCTTCAAGTCACCGACTGCAAACTTTAACAAAAAAAAATAATAATAAAAAAAACTCACCATCTACACAACATAAAAGAAGAACAGTAGTTTAAAACTAATACAGTAGTTTCAGTTGCATTCTCAATATGCACTACGAATTGTACTTAGGGCGCAATACCCTTTATGGGTAGCCGCCCACCAACCCCCCATAAACATTACATTACATTAGTGAAATTGTTCTGGTCGTTGAAGAAATTCTGTGGCGGATCCACGCTTGTAGTAGAGCAAGGTAAGACAAGGTGTCGAACTGCTGGGTTTGGTGTTGTCCCTCTGGCGACAACTTATGACCTACATAGGCTTGTGATTGTTTAGTGGTTGTGAGGATAGCCTGTTGCTGGGTCATGTGTTGAAACCAGTGCTTACAACTTACGACCCTCATTTGGTTCAGAACCGTTTTTGTGATTTTCGGGTGGAGACAGGTTTTTGAGGTTGGTTAATAGTTTTTATGAGTGTTCGAAGGCGGGATGTGTGTATATTTAAATAAGTGTTTCATGTAGTTTGTAGTTTAGATTAATGATCTGTTGTGCTAGTTTGAGTGACTTTTATTAATTTGCAAGGAGCCCCTGTATATAACTTAGTTGATTGGTTTTGACATTGTTTTAGTTATAGTTTTGCCATTGTTTCAATTATATTTTATAACAAACTTGATTGACAGATCCTTAGTTTAAACTGGAACAAACCCATGCAGTGATATTGTTGTTTTAAAGGCTACACGCTACAGTATAATTTCAAGAATAGACGACATTTCTTTTTGAAAAAAGCAAAACAAGCACATTTGCATTGAACAAGGTTTTAATATAGACATAAGGTATAAAAGGAAAAGATAATGTTATTGCAGATGCAATGTCAAGAGTTTGATTGATTTAATATGACACCTCAAAGTAAATAATTTGTTTGGTATTAAATGTTTTCATTGCATTCAAACATTTTCTGTTAGGGGAAGTGTTTAGGTAATTAAATGCTGTAAAATATTCTAAAATTCATTGTATTCGTTATTTTGTAGGGTCTTAATGGCTGCATTTCAACTGTGCGATTTAGGGGATTAAAATGAAATAAAAGGGACAACAGGAAACACCTACAATGGCTGAAAATTATAATTACATGCCACATACCTCTCAAAATACCTTTCAACTGCGCGAACAAAGTACCTTACAACTGAGTGAGTTCTCATTGGAAAATAAGTAAAAAAATACCCAAATATTTTTTAAATAAATTTATTTCATTTTGTATGAGGTGAAAAAATATTCCTAATAATTTTATAGACGCTAACTGCACAGGTTTACAATAATGCGACTGAATATAAGAAGTTCGACTATGATATTTGTTCCAAAGGAAAAGATATTACATATTATTATATTTGTACTTTTATTTCTATGTATAAA
Organism: Modiolus philippinarum; assembly: GCA_002080025.1. Taxonomy (NCBI): domain Eukaryota; kingdom Metazoa; phylum Mollusca; class Bivalvia; order Mytilida; family Modiolidae; genus Modiolus; species Modiolus philippinarum. The sequence continues at coordinate 3,724 of MJUU01056900.1, read as the reverse complement.
GTAAAGAAACATTCCTGTTCAATAAAACATCACATCGCACAGTTGATCATGATAATTATCAATTATGGACTTTTTACGAAGTCAATATGTTATATATGGACCTGTTAGGTTTATATTGACCGAGGACGAAGTCCGAGGTCAATATATTCCTAACAGGTCCATATTTAACATATTGACAGAGTAAAAAGTCTATCATTGTTATATTACATATGTGGTTTTCATGGTAATTCATTACATTTTTTGGGGGACATATTTTGTGAATACGCCGGAACATTACTAGAAATAGAAGCTCTGGCATGATTGAATTTGAAATTTGAAAAAAAATTAAACCCCTGAGTTACTATTATGTGTAAAGGGTCTTGCAAATTTTTATATACTTTCTACAAGAGCTTTCTCTGTGAAAAACAATAAATCTTAAATGTTCAACCGGATCTGAATTAAGTATATGACTGCATAGATAGAATACTAAAAAATAGAAACATAGCGTCAATATGCAACGCCAGTGTACTTAAAAATAGAAACATAGCGTCAATATGCATAAAATAGAAACAAAGCTAAAATGCACTGAATATTCTTAAAATCACGTGACCGTTTCAGCCAATGAAATCAATAGGGACCTCTACCATATGTAATATATCATCATATTGCAAACTTGCTTTGATTGACATTTCCAGACCACACCTCTTTTACACCAACAATAGATATATCACACCCCTGATGTCTGTCACTGGTTGTAGTGAGATTACATGTACATATTATTAAATATTTAAAAGATAACGGCAAGACATTTAAATAACTGTAGACGCTTTGAAATTGACGAATTATGTCAGGAAATTAATTATATCTATGTCTGTAAATGATAACACATCAAAGGGAATTTAAATGACATGACACCCCTTTTGGTAAAAGAAATCTTAAAGAATAGAATAGTCCAATTATGAATGTTAGACTCGTCCAGTGGTATAAAAGCGAACGGATCTCACTGAAACGTTGTTGTTAATTTGACAACCAAAGGTAGAAGACCTAAAGGTAAATACCTGCTTAGTTAATAGTATTGACGTGACTGTATATAAGTCTTTCCAATATTAACGAGCTATCCAGAAGTATTATCTTTATTACTTTATACCAGTGATCCAGACGAGCCAAGGGAAAGAGCCAGACGAGCAACTGCTGAATATAATATTTTAGAGCCAAAAGAGCCAGGGTTATAGAGAGCTCAGATCCCGAGAATTAACTCGGGTACGAACCCGAAACGTTACAAAATTTGGTACGAACCCGAAACGTTACAAAATTTGGTGGCAGCGTGTGGGGTCTGAGATATTGATAGCCTTAGAAAGTAATTTAAATATTAATAGTAAAAAAAGTTTACATATAGCTAGATAAACTCATTTGTTTTTGAATAAAATATTTGTATATAGATTGTTGTTATATTACTATGGCTAGTTTATACGATGAGGAGGAGGACATGGAGAGCCTCATTGATGAGCCCGAAGAGACAAATAAGGTTGATTATTTTGCCCATTCAACCCCTAAGTATTCTTTAGTAAATAGACGATCCTCATTAGGTTTTCCACGGGACTCTGGAATTTCCACCACCCGTCCTTCATCTGACAATGATATAAGGGGAAGATTGATTGATGCTGAAATAAGCAATTTGAAGAAACAATTAGCAGAATTAGAACTACAGCAAACAAAATTAGAGACACATACAAAACCCGAAGATTATTTGTATAGTCATGAGCCCACTAGAGTAAGATTTCAAGAATCAAATCCTCAAAACAGACAATCTAATCAAAGAGACAATGATAATGTGCCTTCCGGAGTTACGACTCGCAAAAAACGACAATTACCACAGATAGGGGTAAATGTAAAGAGTACAAATAAAGCAAACGATTCTGGTATCCGTGTTAAGGCATCCACATATGATGGTACATCATTCTGGTTAGATTACAAGTCTCATTTTGAGGCATGTGCACGTATAAATAATTGGTCAGATTATGATAAAGGGTTGTACCTTGCAGTAGCATTACGTGGACAAGCGCAAGGGTATATTAGGAGATTTACCGAGCGATAAGCAACAAGACTTTAAAGCTTTAGTAAACGCGTTGGAACAACGATTTGCTCCCCCTAACCAAACAGAGCTTTATCGAGTTCAGCTCACCGAGAGAAGACAAAAAGCTTCCGAAAGTTTACCAGAGCTTGGACAATCAATTCGTAGACTAGTGAATCTAGCGTATACAACTGTCCCCGAAGACGTTCGAGATACTCTTGCTAAG
>MJUU01056898.1:2000-23109 GCA_002080025.1 Modiolus philippinarum | reverse complement strand
GGCAAAGAAGTCATTTATGTTTGGATCCCTAGTCATGTGGGGATCTATGGAAACACAGTTGCTGACCAGGAAGCCAAGGATGCACTAGATGATGAGATGGTGGATTGTCCAGTACCGTACACTGACATGAAGCCTTTAATCGTTAAATACATTTTAAAGTTATGGCAGGCCAAATGGGATCTGCAAATAAATAATAAACTGCATGGAATACAGTCAGACGTTGGTAAACAAGTCGGTTCCTGTGGTAAAAACCGTAGGGAACAGGTAGTGTTGACCCGATGTCGTATTGGACATACTAGAACAACACATAGTTTTATCCTCAACAGTGATGATCGACCTGAATGTATTCCATGCAATTGTCCTTATACAATACAACATGTTTTAATTGAATGTGTAGATGTTGCCGATATCAGGCGTGATTTTTATTCTGCTGATTGTCTTAAAGACCTATTTACAAATCGTTCAATTTTTAAAAGCAATCAATTTATTTAGTAAGATTTAAATGGATCAATTTTAAACAAGTTTCTAATTTCTAATATTGTTATTGTTAAACCAAAAATTACTATTATGTTTTTTAACATTTTACACATCTTTTTACTTGTATAAAGCTATATGGTTTTATATTAATATTTTATGTATTTATTAAAATTGTTCAATAAACCCAACAGTTCTCGCCACAATATAGCTGAAATATTGCTGAAGTTGGCGTAAAACATCAATTAATCAATCAATCAATTTTGTAGCAGTATGTTACGCATTATACAGCAAACCAACATCATCATAATATGTAGGTTTACAGCGTCGATATACATTTAAAATAACAAAGCCAAGACTTTGCAATAACTGTTTTAATACTAAACTGCTAGCCATTAACCTTTTGAAAAATGAAGACATGCTATGATCCAGTCATAATTTTTACTTTACAAGTGCAGCAAACGCTATAGACACAAACATGTATCTGTTACATATAGCCACTACACAATCTTTGTTGCTGGTTGTATTAAAACATTCTACAAGACTAATGAAAACAGAATATTAACAGAAAAAAAAAGAGAATTTTCAAATTTAAAGTTTTCAAGGTTTGCATCATTTCAAAATAATCCAGCGGAGACGCATTTCTAATAAATAAAAATAATAATGCTTTTGTAATTTGCTGAAAATATTTTTTCGTTAATTGAAATATTAAAAATATTAATCTTGATCTTACAATGTATTTAAAGGGATTTTGTCCAATGTACATTTACTCCATATCCCTATATGTGTGCATTAACTCACAACTGAAAGAAAATCGTAACTAGTCTTTTTTGTGTAATTGACAAGATTAAATTATCCTGCTTAGAATTACATGCATACTCTAACTAGTTGTTTCTATATCAATTATATTCATTCTGCTTTATCATGTTTTATCATAATCATTCAGTAAAACTTCACCAGCACGCGACTCCTTGACAACGACAAAAGTAAAAAAAGACGTTGATGTAATCTAGACAAGGAAATGGTGCATCGTCCACTATTTTCATAAACTTATCTTACGTGATCACTTGCAATGTAATTATAAGTATTGAATGCAATATTTTTTAGTTTTATAGTCGTGTAAAAGCGTGGACCGTAGCACATTTTTTTCACATGAGGCGCTTGCGCGCTTCATTCAAAGTGTGCTACGGTCAAGCAGGCTTTTACACTACAATAAAACTACAAAATATTGCATTCAATTCTCAAATAAAAAATATTTCTATAAATTTGTCAGTTTAAAATTGATAACAGAATTAATGTTATGGAGATTCAATAATCTGCGATTAGATTTCGAACCAAGGAACACCCAACTGGACTCGCGAATGATTTTCAAATGATAAACTTTTCTGTCGACCTTTCCCTTCATACTGCAAGTGGAAAGCCCGATGTGTGTTTAGTGTCAAACGTCATTGTTTTACTGTATCATCGTTTTTCGCCATGTCTTTGGACTTCGATTCTTGAAAATTCCACTCCCTTGTTCCTTCGGTATTCTATTGCCGTTGTATTATCACATTAGAATGGTTGTATCTTGCGTGGGTCTAAGTTCGGCTTTTCTCAATGAATGAGCACAGTAATATAAGAAAATATGACGCAGAATTTCTTACACGGGTCAAAAGGATATCCCAACCGGTAATTTTTTGCTGAATATGTATGCCTATTTGTTCTGCTAAACACGGACAGAAAGGTCATGACTTTTACTTGGTGAGAAGTGTGATCGCTATTTGAGTATTTCCATGATTACATTGTTTTATACAAATTACGCGTTGGAAGTGGCCTACATCAATTTTTACATAGGTCACTTCACACTTTAAGAGAACGTATTGTCTAGATCAGCGTTCTCTATGGAATACTCAGACTCAGCCACCTTTTTCGAACAGTACGTTTCAACTTGTATTCTATGTTAAATATATCTCAAGTTGAGTATGTTAACTGGTGGATCTAGCCCTTGTAAAAAGGCTTTCGGTCATCTTGTTTTTGTAGTTTCTTTGTCAATATTTGCCTTAAGTCTGTACAATTTTTTTTTTGCCCGAAAAAAATTAAGGTTTTCAATTGAAGAAAACCCTACGTATCCGCCAATATTGTTGTTGCCGTACAGTTCATTATAAAGTAATATAATCAAGAAATCAATTCTGTAGCAGTATGGAAATCGAAATTTGTATGCCTCATACAAGGAACCATACTGTAATATCTAGGTTAACAGCGCCGATATACATTAAAAATTACAAAGCCAAGACTTTGGTTTACTTCTAATCTGCTAGCCTTTAACCATTTGAAAAAAGTAGACGTTTGATGTGGGAGTCAAAATATATATAAAAAATAAGCTTTGCAATGTTCTTCATATTTTTAACTTAACATGTGCAGAAAATGCCAAGGACAGAAACATGTATCTGTTAGATAGAGCGAATATAGGCATTATACAATCTTCGTTTTGGGTGATTGGATGTGGTTTGTTTCCGTTGATTTATTCACTTTTTTACCTTTTTGGGGCCATTTAGGGCTTGCTATATGATGTGAGGTTCCTAACTGTGTTGAAGACCGTACTGTGACCCCTAGATGCTTTGTTTTGGGTCGTTTTAACCTGGATATGGTATGTTGTCTCCTTGACATTTACCCCCATTTCCTTTCTTTTTCATAGATAACAGAGAAACAAGATGACTTTTTTGTACATTTTTCAAATGAACCCATGAAGTAGAAAGAACGAGTAAACTTAATTAATGAACATATTGGCTCTTTTAACGAAATCAAAAGCGAATGTATTAAATGTTATGTTGTATATTGGTAAAAATACAAATATACTTACCGTGATTATTATTTTGTTCGATTTTGTTTTAATGTTTATGTTTTCTGTTTATATTAATTTGTATATGGAGGAAATGTTTTGGAGGGAGCAGTTGGCAATTTCTTTGTAGTAAATGAGTCAAGGCGTCAACGCCGATCAGTCATTCTTAATGCTACTTGTATTGTAAAAGACTAACATCTGTTGAGAAGACTGCTCAGTGGTGATTGTTCCCTTGTTTAATCAATGCTGATCAGTCAATTTTAAGATTAAACCGATTTTGACTTTTTCCTAGATTGACTCATTTACAGTGTTACGAGTGCTATTAACAGAGCAGCACATGCTTACTCTCCCAGAGCACCTGATTTTACTCTCAGTTTCATGGGAATTCACGCTGTGATTGCCTTGGTTTTGAATGTTGTTTTTTTTCTGCGTTTGCTAGCTGACCATGTCTTTTGAAACGGATTCGATTTTTGTAATTACCACTCGTTTGCGGTATTCTACTGCCGTTGTCCCAACATGTTTTAGTCCTTGACATCATCGGTAGCGTTAAAAAAGGACTGAATCTACACTGAACAGCAATTCCCAACAAAAATCAGCCATTCACAACACAGGTACATTTGATCTATCCTATTTGTCGATGATACTTTATTATTATATCTTAGGTCATCTTTGATTGCAGTAAAGTAATAAAAACGTGCGCATTTCAACAACTTACCCTCGGGGACGAACAGTCCACCAGCAGAGGCATCGGCCCAGTCGTAATAAGTTACAAAATACCGAAGCCACTGTCAATTCATTTTCTGCACATGCGCATTTCGACAACTTATGTCTCATCAGTGCAGATCAAAGCAAAACATTAGGAAGTCCATAAATCGAAAAACGTGTAAAATCTGATAGAGAACAAATAACCAAAATGATCTAAATAGAAAAGCAAAAATTCAGCTAAGGACAGAGCTTTGCACGAGGGAGATACTCCTTAGTTTTCAACAAAATTTTGTAAAATTTAGATATTGCATGTTTTAATAAAATCGGTTTTTGGGGTCAGCACCGAAGTACTGACTACTGGGTTGGCGAATACCCTCGGGGACTAACAGTCCACCAGCAGAGGCATCGGCCCAGTGGTAATAAATAACTTAGTAGTAAGTTTTCCAGGGAAGACATGTGTCGCCTGCATAATAACTTTTTGTAAAATGCATATTTTTAATATGCAGTATTTCAAACGAATTTTTGTTTTGTGAATTTAGATTGGCATAATGATCTTTTGGGACATCAGAATTAACCATTTACTCAAAAGGATTTGAGAATAACCCTTTACAGAATCTAGAATTTGTCATTTAATTTTTTTGAATTAAAATATTTCTTTTATTTTCCCAGGATTTCCAGACCAGACTCCCTCTTTCCCATCTTAAATGTACTAAATACTTAATATACCTTAAATTGGGAAAATGTTCTAATTCATACTTCAAATAATGATCAGTACAATTTCTTCATCTATTAAGTGGTATTCAGTCATTGTAGCATTGTTCCTAAATTCATGGCATCATTTCAGACATCACAGTAAGAAATCAGAAATACTGTCAATAATGTCGCTAAAGTAATCATAAATACTGTCCCTCAGCATTATCACAATAATATCAGTCTCAAAACAAACAATACTGTTCCTCAGTTTTATCACAATAATATCAGTATCAAAACTCCAATACTGTTCCTCAGTATTATCACAATAATATCGGAATCAAAACAAGACATACTGTTCCTCAGTAAAAACACAAATACTATTCCTTAGTATTAAAACAAACATTGTCCCTCAATGTACTATAAGTTGATTCCTTCAGTGAAGAATCCATTGTGTTTTACAGACTAATCTGATGTTGGTACAGAAATCCATATGGGTTTGTGGTGGCTGAAGTAGGATTCTAATACACCATGTCTTTTTGCATCATTGGAGATATTTGTAAAAATCAAATCAATGGTAGTGTGGTTATTTGTAGTTTCATAAGTGATTATTTGTTGGTAATTATCCGATTCTAAAAAGGTGGCAAGATGTTGATATTTTCTGTCATCAGTGTTAAAATCACCCACTATGATGTTGTTGCCATCATTTGGAATTATAGCACACGTTCTGCACAATACTTTACAGGTTTCAATTCCATAGCAAAAACTCATTTAGTAAAATTTATAAAAAGATGACGCCACAAAGAGCAAGTTGATTTGCCTACATATGGAAAATAGTCTAATTCGACAGAATTACTTATGGAGACAAAAAATTGTGTATCCCGCAGCGTTGAAACAACTTAAAAAATTATCTAACTAAAGAAATGAAACTTACAAGACGCAGTATCTTGTTTCACTATTGCAGGAAAACTTTCCTAGAAAGAAAGCGTTCGTATTTCAGTGGTATGAATCTTAAAAATTACGACTATAAGCTGGGTTTAAAGTAGTTCGAACCTACTTAAAATAGCAGACAGAATTTTTTAAGATATTTTGTAGGTCTTAGCTCATATGTTCCACAAATAAATAATAAACTGCATGGAATACAGTCAGACGTCGGTAAACAAGTCGGTTCTAATGGTAAATACCGCAGGGAACAGGTAGTGTTGACCCGATGTCGCATTGGACACACTAGAACAATACATAGTTTTATCCTCAACAGTGATGATGAATGACCTGAATGTATTCCATGCAATTCAACATGTTTTAATTGACTGTAGATGTTGCCGATATCAGGCGTGATTTTTTTCTGTTAATTGTCTTAAAGACCTATTTACAAATGTCGCAGGCGACAACATCGTTCAATTTTGAAATGCAATCAATTTATTTAATGAGATTTAAATGGATTTATCTTAAAGTTCTAATATTATAACAATTAAACGTACATTTCTTGTGTTATGTTTTTATTTTTTTATATTTCACACTCTTGTTTTACTTGTATAAAGCTATGGTGCATAATAACTTTTTGTATAATGCATATTTTTAATATGCAGTATTTCAAACGAATTTTTGTGAATTTAGATTGGCATAATGATCTTTTGGGACATCAGAATTAACCATTTACTCAGAAGGATTTGAGAATAACCCTTTACAGAATCTAGAATTTGTCATTTGATTTTTTGGAATTAAAATATTTCTTTTATTTTCCCAGGATTTCCAGACCAGACTCCCTCTTTCCCATCTTAAATGTACTAAATACTTAATATACCATAAATTAGAAAAATGTTTTAATTCATACTTCAAATAATGATCAGTACAATTTCTTCATCTATTAAGTGGTATTCAGTCATTGTAGCATTGTTCCTAAATTCATGGCATCATTTCAGACATCACAGCATAGAAATCAGAAATACTGTCAATACTGTCGCTAAAGTAATCATAAATACTGTCCCTCAGTATTATCACAATAATATCAGTCTCAAAACAAACAATACTGTTCCTCAGTTTATCACAATAATATCAGTATCAAAACTCCAATACTGTTCCTCGGTATTATCACAATAATATCGGAATCAAAACAAGCCATACTGTTCCTCAGTAAAAACTCAAATACTATTCCTTAGTATTAAAACAAACATTGTCCCTCAATGTACTATAAGTTGATTCCTTCAGTGAAGAATCCATTGTGTTTTACAGACTAATCTGATGTTGGTACAGAAATCCATATGGGTTTGTGGTGGCTGAAGTAGGATTCTAATACACCATGTCTTTTTGCATCATTGGAGATATTTGTAAAAATCAAATCAATGGTAGTGTGGTTATTTGTAGTTTCATAAGTGATTATTTGGTAATTATTCGATTCTAAAAAGGTGGCAAGATGTTGATATTTTCTGTCATCAGTGTTAAAATCACCCACTATGATGTTGTTGCCATCATTTGGAATGATAGCACACGTTCTGCACAATACTTTACAGCTTTCATTTCCATAGCAAAAACTCATTTAGTAAAATTTATAAAATGATGACGCCACAAAGAGCAAGTTGATTTGCCTACATATGGAAAATAGTCTAATTCGACAGAATTACTTATGGAGACAAAAAATTGTGTATCCCGCAGCGTTGAAACAACTTAAAAATTTATCTAACTAGAGAAATGAAACTTACAAGACGCAGTATCTTGTTTCACTATTGCAGGAAAACTTTCCTAGAAAGAAAGCGTTCGTATTTCAGTGGTATGAATCTTAAAAATTACGACTATAAGCTGGGTTTAAAGTAGTTCGAACCTACTTAAAATAGCAGACAGAATTTTTTAAGATATTTTGTAGGTCTTAGCTCATATGTTCCCCAAATAAATAATAAACTGCATGGAATACAGTCAGACGTCGGTAAACAAGTCGGTTCTAATGGTAAATACCGTAGGGAACAGGTAGTGTTGACCCGATGTCGCATTGGACACACTAGAACAATACATAGTTTTATCCTCAACAGTGATGATGAATGACCTGAATGTATTCCATGCAATTCAACATGTTTTAATTGACTGTGTAGATGTTGCCGATATCAGGCGTGATTTTTTTCTGTTCATTGTCTTAAAGACCTATTTACAAATGTCTCAGGCGACAACATCGTTCAATTTTGAAATGCAATCAATTTATTTAATAAGATTTAAATGGATTTATCTTAAAGTTCTAATATTATAACAATTAAACGTACATTTCTTGGGTTATGTTTTTATTTTTTTATATTTCACACTCTTGTTTTACTTGTATAAAGCTATGGTGCATAATAACTTTTTGTATAATGCATATTTTTAATATGCAGTATTTCAAACGGATTTTTGTGAATTTAGATTGGCATAATGATCTTTTGGGACATCAGAATTAACCATTTACTCAGAAGGATTTGAGAATAACCCTTTACAGAATCTAGAATTTGTCATTTAATTTTTTGGAATTAAAATATTTCTTTTATTTTCCCAGGATTTCCAGACCAGACTCCCTCTTTCCCATCTTAAATGTACTAAATACTTAATATACCTTAAATTGGAAAAATGTTCTAATTCATACTTCAAACAATGATCAGTACAATTTCTTCATCTATTAAGTGGTATTCAGTCATTGTAGCATTGTTCCTAAATTCATGGCATCATTTCAGACATCACAGCATAGAAATCAGAAACACTGTCAATACTGTCGCTAAAGTAATCATAAATACTGTCCCTCAAAATTATCACAATAATATCAGTCTCAAAACAAACAATACTGTTCCTCAGTTTTATCACAATAATATCAGTATCAAAACTCCAATACTGTTCCTCAGTATTATCACAATAATATCGGAATCAAAACAAGCCATACTGTTCCTCAGTAAAAACTCAAATACTATTCCTTAGTATTAAAACAAACATTGTCCCTCAATGTACTATAAGTTGATTCCTTAAGTGAAGAATCCATTGTGTTTTACAGACTAATCTGATGTTGGTACCGAAATTCATATGGGTTTGTGGTGGCTGAAGTAGGATTCTAATACAACATGTCTTTTTGCATCATTGGAGATATTTGTAAAAATCAAATCAATGGTAGTGTGGTTATTTGTAGTTTCATCAGTGATTATTTGGTGGTAATTATTCGATTCTAAAAAGGTGGCAAGATGTTGATATTTTCTGTCATCAGTGTTAAAATCACCCACTATGATGTTGTTGCCATCATTTGGAATGATAGCATACGTTCTGCACAATACTTTACAGCTTTCATTTTCCATAGCAAAAACTCATTTAGTAAACTTTAAAAAATGATGACGCCACAAAGAGCAAGTGGATTTGCCTACATATGGAAAATAGTCTAATTCGACAGAATTACTTATGGAGACAAAAATTGTGTATCCCGCAGCGTTGAAACAACTTAAAAATTTATCTAACTAAAGAAATGAAACTTACAAGACGCAGTATCTTGTTTCACTATTGCAGGAAAACTTTCCTAGAAAGAAAGCGTTCGTATTTCAGTGGTATGAATCTTAAAAATTACGACTATAAGCTGGGTTTAAAGTAGTTCGAACCTACTTAAAATAGCAGACAGAATCTTTTAAGATATTTTGTAGGTCTTAGCTCATATGTTCCACAAATAAATAATAAACAGCATGAAATACAGTCAGACGTCGGTAAACAAGTCGGTTCTAATGGTAAATACCGTAGGGAACAGGTAGTGTTGACCCGATGTCGCATTGGACACTCTAGAACAATACATAGTTTTATCCTCAACAGTGATGATGAAAAACCTGAATGTATTCCATGCAATTCAACATGTTTAAATTGACTGTGTAGATGTTGCCGATATCAGGCGTGATTTTTTTTCTGTTAATTGTCTTAAAGACCTATTTACAAATGTCGCAGGCGACAACATCGTCAATTCAATTTCAATTTTGAAATGCAATCAATTTATTTAATAAGATTTAAATGGATTTATCTTAAAGTTCTAATATTATAACAATGAAACGTACATTTCTTGTGTTATGTTTTTATTTTTTTATATTTCACACTCTTGTTTTACTTGTATAAAGCTATGGTGGTTTTGTATTTATATTTAATATATTTATTTATTGGAATGATTCAAGTTATTTAACAGTTCTCGCCACGATATAGCTGAAATATTGACGAAGTTGGCGTAAAACATCAGTCAATCAATCAATCATATGGATTAATCAAATAAAATAAAAATGGTGTGTCACCGCTCATCTCTTCCTGATATCTTTGAAAATCGGGGAAAATTCAGGATTTTTAGCAATATTTACAAAGTATATGTAGGGATCTGTGAGAACATGCTTATTATTTAGCTTTCATATGAAATAAATATCAGAAATATGTTTTTTTTATTCTTTAGAGATAGACACTACAGATATCTGTTAAGCTGATAAAATCTATAAGTCACGGTTTCATTAAGAGAAATATTTTATACAGTTTACGAAATAGACAATATTTACCACAAAAGGGGGATAATTCGCAGGAAAGTGAATGATGTAAATATGTCAGTTTATTATGACGTCACAATGAAAAGGCTGGGAAAAGAACATTCCGGCTTCTTATAAAATTAAGTCAATTCCGTATCCGATTCAATTTTCGTATTCGCCAACCGTATGCGCCGTGTATTAGTGTCGATCTACCTTAAGCCAAGATATCTTGGAGCATTTATCGATCCTTATGCTCTTCATAAGAGTGTTAAAAAAGGTTATCTGAATTTTGTACAACAGATCTATAAATTCGCTTTTAAATGAATCCCTCTTGTAGAAGCTGAGAAAAATGCGACAAAAAATTCATGTTTTCACTAAATTTCGCAACTAAGTCCACATTTCCTGATTTCGTCAAACAGGAAGTGCACATTAACAGGACTCAAAATAGGACGTTCCTTACAACTAATCATATAGAGGCTCCCTACCAATTTTGAAATATATCCCTGTTATAGAAGCTGAGAAAAATGCGACGAAAAATTCACGTTTTCACTTTTTCGAACGAACGGACGGACGGACGAACGGACGGACAAGGTAAATCCAGTATACCCCACACTCTATCGAGTAGGGGTATAGAAATTAGTACAAGTAAAAAGGGAATAACAGAAAACTACAATGGCTCAAAAATACAGTCACATGCCACAATTTGTCACGGAACTACACAGGAAAAACACAAACAAGACAAACGTAAACAACGATAGGAACTCGGGACGGCCAGACTTGGTATCGGCACTAACAAAAGCCAGCAGTAGGGTTAAACTGGTACCCCAACCTTCCCTTATCAATACAGGTACACTACTTCTAACTCCATGACCACAATCTTGAAATGAGGGAAAATGACAATACGTAATTTTGAAAGATTGGTCAAGGGGTGCTCGCCGCTATTGAAGAAAACCATTTCGAAAATATCGCAGAAGTTCAAAATGTAGGTCGTTTATATTTTTCTTCAATAGCTTTCAAAATCTCACATATTTTTGACAAATATAGACTGAAAGGGTTAATTTATTTAGTCATTGCCGAAAGTTAACATTTTCGGCAAGTAAAACGTTCTTGGTAACTTAAACTCATACACAAACAATTTTGCCCAAACCAAATATTCTCCAACCAATTAGGTTGGACCCCTGCCATGGAAACCAACCATAAAACTGAAATTTTAGAAAGTGTATTCTGCTACATATTTTTATCTGATTTCAGCATGATATAAATTATAAAGGGAATCACTGGCAAATTCTTTGAAAGTATTCTTTGTGCATATGCAGAATTCAAATTCACATTTACTTCGGTATTTAGTCATTTGAAAGGGGTTTTCTAAATGTTTTGCTTTCAGCTATATGAATTACATAACTATAAGTGAAACCCCTGCTCCATTTTTAAGGTGGCCTTAAATGGGTTACAATGGAAAGTATTTGGTTGTTATGGAACCCAAACATTTCAGAGCACTGAAAATTTAGAAAAACTATTCTGCTATATGTTATATATTGATGTCAAGAATTTGTGCATACTAGAACCTGGCTATTGCAGCTTAAATACGTTTGTAAATTTCATTTCCAAATTAATTATAGTATAACTAATCGACCATGATGAATATCAAAAATAATGTCACGAGTGCCGAACAACGCAGGATCAAACGAGTTTTGGAACTTGTTTCAAAACGAGTTTAATCCATTGCGTTGTTCGACACGAGGGACATTATTATTGATATTCATCACGGTTGATTAGTTATACTTATTATTATATAGATTTTCAAATTGATAGATAGATTTTAAATGTAATTTTGTGCTGATTAGCTTTTTAATATTAATGCGCCAGGTGTTTACATTGACGATAATATTGTGACGTCATTTCCTAGAGTGAAAGTAAATTATTTCACTGAGTGAAAATATGAGATTTATTTACTTGAGAAAATTATATAAATCCCCGCTATCTATATAATAAGAACACTTATTTTCATTTAAGAAACATGAAGGTAGTTATTTCCACATTTTCTAACATGTGGGATTCTAAGTTTATTGTGTTGCAGGTGACATATAGCTACGCGTACAATCTTGCTATATATTGTAACAAATATTTTACGAAAGGATATGGAGCAAATGAACATGAGACCATAACAAATATGTTAACTCCAACTTCAATGATTTCAATGCGCTGTATGAATTTGCTAAAAATATACAATTAAAAAAGTTCTAACTCTAGATTTTATTTTGATAACAATTTCAGCTCAATTTAATTGTTCGCTTTTCGACAGTGCAAGACGCGAACTTTTACTCATTTAAATAACCAACTACATACATACTCTTTGCCCAAGAACAAATGACACTATATGCGTGGTTGGGGGGCAATTGTATATAAAATATTTCTACCAACCGCGAATTTTCGAAGTTTTAGTTTTTTAAGGTTTGTATCAATACACAATAAGCAAGCAAAGACACATATCTGTTAAATTTAAGACATTTTGTTAAATAAAAATCTATAACTGATCATTTTACGTAATGGATAAAGGGGTCACAATCTCACTTTAATGACCACTAGAAATGTTTATTTTTCATTATATTTACAAAAGGATTTGTTTAATATTTGCATTCACATAGTTAATCAATTGCTGACAATTTCGACTTTCCAATAGTGAACTTCCCGTTTTTGAGCAGTAATATTCCCACTTCTCCGGCATATGGCGTGTACATTTCACAACTCACTCGCTATTGCTGTGCCTGTAGTTTGTACAGCGATTTTGTCAACAGAGCGAAATTACTGTCTCAAAAAATTATACATCAAGGGTATGTTCAGTCACTGTTGCAATTGTCACTACAGAAGTTTTACGGTCGTCACCACGATTTGAAAGACCATTACAATGTTTCGGTTTCACAAATGAGAACAGATATCTTTAGGTAGATCCAGAGTTTGTTACTGGACTGACTAACACCGACTGTGACAAAACCAGACTTTTCACTGGCAGTGTGACGGGTGCCAATCATGCTTACCCTTCCGGAGCGCCTGATGATACCTCAGTTTTTATAGGGGTTCACACTGCTAGTGCTTTATTTTTTTGACGTTCTTGTTCTTTTTTGTTTATTTGTTTTGTCTTTGTCATACTGTCTCAATTCGTGTTGCTGTGAATTGCCGTGATTTTGGATTTATGATTTTAGAATTTCCCCTTTCTTCGTTCTTGCTTCGGTATTCGTTTGCCTATGTATTGCTTTAAGGAAATCGTGTTTTTTGTTTTCGTTGCTGATTGACGAAAACAGAATAATTACAGGAAATATGAAGTACCCATTGTAATCATATCATAAAGGTAGAAGAAAATTTGACAATTCTATTAATATCCATTTACGGTAAATAAAAGGAAACGTAGTAAACCGACAATGTTCACAATCATCCCTATATGCATAATTCCGAGAAACGACCTTTACATATTTCACATGAACTCTTGGAGGAAGAGAACCCTGTGGAGGTAAATATGAAGAACGTAATGGCTCAATACCGAATGGGTGTAAATAGCAGTTTTGTGTATTGGTAAAAATACCTTAATTATGATTTCGTGTGATTTTGTGTTTATATTAATTTGTTGTATATGAAAGTCATTGTTTAAGATGGAACAGTTGACAAGTACTTTTTCTGTTGTAAAAGGATGGCCGGTGTTGAGTCAACAATGTTCTGTCATTCCCACTGCTGACTGTGATGTAAAGGACTGTATATTTTGGGAATGTCTGGCCATGTTGATTCAACACTGATCATTCATTCTCACCGCCATCTCTTTTTAAAGCTCATGTACATATAGATAAATTTTAAAAAATACTATAGAAAAAAAATCCTGATATATAGATATTGTCGATTTCTTCAACTGTAAAACTAAAACTGCAATTTTGTGGTCTTCAAAGCAGAATCTATGCAGTGTGGAGAACATATTTTTTCTCAGTATTAGTGGTTATTCAATCAATAAGGAAATGGGCAGACACTTCTCCATGACTACAGCTGTTATGTTAGTTTGTTCTTAGTTCTCGCATACGTTGCCCATCAATTCATGACAATTAATAGATATCCGGAGTAAATTGCAAAAGAAATCGTGGTATCGCAGGACAACGATAATGTTAACGACATATTGTCTACATTGCATGAACACTTTGGTATTATTTCATTCTATGAATTCATAGTCTCTCGTTATTGAGTGAAGACTATAAAACGTCATCACCTCCATACCAAGACTTATACCACTATATTGAATAACACGGACGCCTAAAATATACTCGAACTTTAAAAGACAACTTATAACTTGGCAAATTTTGCGTTTAACTCCTGTAATATTTATAGAAATGAAAAAAAGTATGATCTAAGTATAATTAAGTGTGTATCATGTGATATTAATACTTATATTTGAAAAGTATATATTGTTCGGCATTTATGTATTGTTATCGTGTTTTCGGGCGTCCAGATTATTCAATATGGTGCTATAAGTCTTGGTATGGAGGTGATGACGGTTTATAAGTTGTCTTTTTAAGTTCGAGTACATTTTGGTAATTAAAATGAAGCTAATCCTTAAATTGAGGTCTTTTAAGGTGTCTCAGTGGTATTATTCCGCCATTTTTGTCTCATAATTGTTCATTTAGGTTTCATTCATTAAGAAATTTAACAAAATAGTTATTTAAAACGAAAAGAAAATTCAAATATATTTAAGATTTATATTCCTCATCATTTTTATAATATTTTGGTTACAAAAACGTGAGCTAAAACACATGAGCTTTAAATCTGTTGCAAGATTTACAGAACACAGAAATTATTCAAGGGAGATAATTTGATAAAATATTTTTACAAAGATATCGGTAGAGAAATTAACATTTTGCAATTTTTCTCCCTTCTTTCAACGGTGACCCAAAATTTTTATTTTTTATATGTAAGCTACATAATGATAATTAAACATATGCAAAGTATAAAAAAAATCTATAATAGATTTTTCAAACTATCCTCTCATATGATCATTCTCCCTATCATTTCTATGTAAAATCCTGAAATTTTCAATTTCAGATTTTGCACTTAAATGCACGGTGACCCCCAAATTTTATTTTACATTTTGAACAATAATGCAAATATGTTTCTACACAGAAAATTTCACAAAATTCTATAATAGGAAATTAATACCCTGTAGACACCTTAATGACAAAATATTATCTGTTTAGTTAATGAAATTAAAGGACAAGGCAAGCCTATTTTTCTTTTTGCTGAACTAGCCCTTGTAAGAACCTGGTTTCCTACGAAAAAGGAAGGAATATGACATAGGGGCGCACAATAGTCCCATATGTGTCCCGTCCGTTTACTACAACACTTATTCTCGAATTCTACAAATTTATCACTTATAAATTCCAGCTTTTCGGTGACATCGTCCACCTTACACTTTTTGTTGTTATATGTTTAAAAAATTATATTCTTATCTAGCGTCAAATTCTAATTAAATATCTTTTCCCTTGTTAGTACAGAAAGACTGATGTAGTAAAGCCTACTGACTTACTCAGTAGTTCAAGTGTGAGAGTAGAAGAGTGCAAGAAAAACCAAACGGATTAATACTGTTACTATGGCGAAGATCAATTTATAATAGATATTCTCAAAACAGTTTTAGCTTTTTAGAATCACATCTGATTAATCCAAATTGCCAATTATATCTTAAGTTATCTTTGACTGCAGTAAGTTATAAAGCAAAAGAAATGCATTTTGTAGTTTATTCAGCTGACCAAGCAGTATATTTCTGTTTGTAAAACAACGGAAATAGAATACAGAAAGAACAAAGCACAAAATTACATTAATCAAATTCCAAAGACAAGGCAAAAGCAAGAACACCAGAAGACGGAAGACCAAAGACACCACATGCCCACAAAACACACGAACACTACATATACAAAACAAAAAACTAAAGCACTAACAGTGTGAACTATCAAAAAAAAGAGTGACATCAGGTACCCCGGAAGGGTAAGCATGTTCTGCTCTCTATACAGCACCCGTCACAGTGTTAGTGGGTCAATCCAGGGTAAAGTCAAAACCGGTAATGTCAAATCCGGGAAGACGTGAATCTAGCTGAAAATGTCAGTTTTTATTTGTGACACTGACATTTCATATCTATTTATGATGTCGTGGTGACAGCCATAGAATTTCTGAAGGGACAATAGTAACAACGGCTGAACATATCCCTGACTCAGCAGTTTTTGTGAAAGTGCTTTTGCTCTTTCCACAAAGTCACTCTATGTAGTGCACGCTGTACAGTAACGAATTAATTGTGAAATATACACTTCATATGCTGGGGAGGTAGGTATATTGCTGCAGAGAAAGGGAAAGTTCACAATTGAAAAGTCTAAATCATCATGTTTGTCATATAATCTAGATTTCAGACGTCCATGTTCGTCAATGTATAACAAAAGGTCAAGGTATGAAGCAGAAATGAGTGTATCGGTTGTCTCTTTAATTTCAAGTTCACTGTGGTAGATGCGATGTAAATATTCTTAAAATCTTGGTTTATTAAGAGAAAGTTCATCGTATATATATCTGAAGCTGAAATTAAAAGTCTGGGCTAATTGTTTTTGTTTCTGTTATATTAGCCCTTGTAAAAACTTTGCTTCATACGAAAAAAGGAAAAGGTTAGCTAAAAGTAGCGCACAGTTTGTTCTCATAGGAATCCGTATTGTCTGTTGATAAACGCGCCCTCCACATTAAAAAAAAATGTTGTCGATCGAAATTTCAAGCATCTTTACCACGTCATTTTCACTGTATTTCTTGTTTGACTCAATGTGGTTCTTAACAAAATATGCCTTGTTTTTTTCCTATTACCAAAATGGAATACCCGTGTTCTCCGTTTTTGGTACAGAAACATTGATGTATCAGATCAGATATTACTGTTTTAAGTTAGTTATGAGGAAGAGTTGTATAAGGGGTTGAAAAATCAAAAGTTTGAATGTCATTGTAGTATGCGAGACTGTTTGAGGAGGGTTGTTCAAGATTGATTGATTGATTTAATATTGTTTAACGTCTACTCAGCAATAGTTCAGCTATATCAAGACGAGAACAAGTTTGTTAATAAGTAATCACTTTGGGGTATGGAAAGGGTCATGGGACGGGAAATTCTGACTGCCACTGGTAAAGAAGGGTGAAGTCGAAAAGGGCGGAGAATTAAGCCTTGTAGCCGATCACCTACGGACCGCTCAAAAAAAGCTTGCTACAAGGGTTCTTTAACGTGCAGGAAGCGTGGCATATCTTCCAACACGTGGACCTGAGTTTACATCCCATCCGAAAGATGGAATGTGTATTTATTAATCCCGCACAACCACGGAATGGGTCCTATTTCTATATCCCAGGACCCTCGGGGTCAGCCCCCGTTTAGGAGGGGTCACACCCCGCAAGCCGGAGATACTAGGTCCTATTTCTATATCCCGGGGTTCCCTCGGGGTCCTCTGTTAGGAAGACTCATACTCCAAGCTCAGAGGATGCTGCGGGCCTATTCATAAGCCGGGACCCTGCACGGCGGGAGCTGTTCAAGAAACAACGGCAGTAGAATACCGAAGAAACAAAGGAGTGAAATTTACAAAAATCGAAGTCCAAAGGCATGGCCAAAACGAGAACACAGAAAACAATCACGCCAGACACAAAACAACGACGCTAGACAGACACAAAGCACCGAAACAGAATGCACAACATTAAAACAAAGCACTCACAGTGTGAATTCCAGTGAAACTGAGAGTGACATCAGGTGCTCCGGAAGGGTAAGCATGTCCTGCTGTGTTAACAGCACCCGTCAAACTGTGAGTGGGTCAATCCAGAAAAATGTCAAAGTCGGTAGTCAAATCCAGGAAGACGTAAACCTAGCTGAAAATGTCCACTTTTATTTGGGATATTGACACATCATATCTTTCGATGATGTTATGGTGACGGCCACAGAATTTCTTGAGGGATGAAATTAACATAGGTTGAACAAATCCCTGACTAAGCAGCTTTCAGGACAGTGTTTTTGCTCTGTGTCAAAATAATCACTGTACAAACTACACGCTCGACAGTAACGAATCAACTGTGAAATTCACACTCCATAAGCTGGAGAGGTAGGTATATTGCTGCTAAGAAAAGGAAAGTTCACAATCATCACGCTTATCATACAGCTTAGACTTTAAGCGTCCATCTTCGTCAATATACAATAACAGATCTAGGAGAGCGTAAGGGACTTTTCGTGCATACATACAAATAAGAAACAATTCATTGAAAATATAAATAAAATGCAATGAAAATATTTTTTTTAATTATAGGAATTTAAGAACAAACATGCTGTCAGTAATACCTCCAGGAATCTTTCAGAATCTAGCAGCTCTTAGCATAGTGTAAGTAGAATAATAGACTTACGTATTTACAGTTCTTTTTCAAGATAAAATTTATTGTTTGTTGGTAAACAAACAACCTGTCTTGGGTTGAGACATACTTCCTTTCATTTCAACCATTTACGCAATTGTTGAACAAAATCATTCAGTGAATAGGGGATTATTAATAAGATGTCTCAACATTCCCAAAATAACGCCCATCATGTGAATCGTGTGCGCTCATCGTGTGAATCGTGTGCGCTGATTGTGTAGACCGTCTGCGTTAAAGGTTTAAAACTTGATCGCTCATCGTGTATCGTGTTACGATCATTGCGTGTATCGAGTAGTGTGCGGTTTCTCGTTTTAGTCAAAATCCGCATTATATATTCATTTGCCTGGCTTCTGCACAACACATTATTATTTTACTCGATAATACATATGGCTTTTTACGACAAATTGAAATATATAAACATATTAAGTATCACATGTTTGGGGCTTATGTAAAATTCAAAGCTTCATATAACGACTACAGATGTTTGTCAAAAAAGAAAAAAAAACATTTAAACGTTGCAGGAACTTTGATATTCAATATTGACAATACAGTCACTAATCTGTTGACGGTTTTGCTGTGGAACAATATAGACTGTTGAATCGGACTAAGATGATAATCATATAAAAAGTTGGAAAACCACACACCTTTCTTACACGGCTTTTTCGGGGTTTTTTTTGTGTTTTTTTTTTGTGTGTTTTTTTTTTTTTTTTTTGGTAAAATGACAATAATTAATGTGCACAAAAATATTTCTTTTGATTTCTCAGTATTCAATACCACAACCCTACCAGGAAAATATAATGCCCTTTTCGTTATTGTAGCAATTAATTGTAGTATTGCGGGCATTTTAATATCAAATGCATTTTCTTATATATATATAAATATTAAATTGCATCAAATTTCAATAATGAGGGCATCATTATATAATATCGAATGGAGAAAATGTGCCCTTCCTTATATGTTTTATGCTAATTTGCAGCAAGTGTCAGTATTGCACGCATCGACATTAAATCGAATTCTTGTGTATTTTAGGTTAAATTGCAGCAAGTTCCAGTATCGAGGTCATCGATATAACATCCAATGGAGAAAATGCACCTTTTCATAATTGTTTTTGGTAAAATAACAGCAATTTAAAGTATGTGGGCATCGATATAGTATCGAATAGAGAAAATGTGCGTTTTCTTATATGTTTTAGGTTATATTACAGGAAGTTTCACCATTGCGGGCATTGATATAATATCGAATGAGGAAAATGCAGCTTTTCTTATATGTTTCAGTACTGCGGCTTCGATATAATATCGAATGGAGAAAAAAATGTGCTTTTTTAAAATGTTTTAGGTTAAATACAGGAAGTCTCAGTATTGCAGGCATTAATATACATTTATGTATTATCGAATGGAAATGATATTTTGTAGGTTAATTTACAGCAAGTTTTAGTATTGCGGGCATCGATTTATAAAGAATGGAGAAAATGTGCCTTTTCTCATATGTTTTATGTTCAAATGCAGCAAGTTGCAGTTTTGCAGACATCGATTTAATATTCAATTGAGTAAATGGACCTTTTCTCATATGTTTAAGGTTAAATTATAGCAAGTGTCAGTGTTGTGGGCGTCAATATGATATCAAATGGAGGAAATTTGCCATTTCTAAAATGTTTTTGGTAAAATTACAGCAAGTTTCACTATTGCGGGCATTGATTAAATATCCCAAAAAGAAAATGTGGCTTTTCTTATATGTTTTATGCTATTGCGGGCATCGATATAATATAGGATGGAGAAAATGTGCCTTTTTATATGTTGGAAGTTAAATTACTGCAGATTGCAGTTTTGTGGGCATCGATATAATATCCAATGGAGAAAATGTACCCTTTCTTATATGTTTCAGGTTAAATAACAGCAAGTTCCAGTATTGCAGGTATCGATATAATATTGAATGGAGAAAAATTGCCTTTTCTTTTATGTATTAGTTAAATAAAGCAAGTTTCACTATTGCAGGCATTGATCTAATAAAGAATGAAGAAAATGTGACCTTTCTGATATGTCATATTCAGTGTCATGCCAAGACTAAATAAATAAAATCTTTTTTCACGCAGTAGAGATACTAAGACATGGGGATAAGATTATAGAGTGTATTTGTTAAATTTAGAAAACGTTGCCTTTGCTATATGCTGATTTTAAAAGGACATTATAAGTGTTTTAGAATCTCATTATGGTATTACGTGTAAGCAATTCAGCAACTTTCTACTCATACCTTCTTAGGTTTCTGTTGGTCAATTAAATCAGTAATAGTCCATGTGTTTTTTTACAAATAATGGATAAGGACCAAAAACAATAATATTTTTCTTAGCTTGACAACTTTATATCTTATGACTAAATACTATTTTGGAAATAGCAATATGAGCTGCATTTTTTCAATTTTTTGATTCAAGAAGAATTCATCATTTCAAGTTAAAGTATGCAGAAATTAAGAAGTTTCAAGTCCAATACCTCGTGAAAACATATGAAACGCTTCAAAATTAAGGAAA
>MJUU01056894.1:0-10118 GCA_002080025.1 Modiolus philippinarum | reverse complement strand
GGTGCAAGCATATATGAATTACAAAAAGAAGATAACAGCAAACACCTACAATGGCCAGGAACTACAATCACATGCCACAATTTACAAGCAAACTGCACCAGAAAAACAATAATGAAAACAAGAGACAAACAAAAAAAACGATAGGAACTCGGGATAGCCGGACTTGGTACCGGCACTAGCAAAAGCCAGTGGTAGGGTTAAACCGGTTTATTGGTACCCAAACCTCCCATTTCTCTATCCCGTTTCCCTATAGTATCATAAACATGCGAATAAAACCCAATACAGGTAGACTACTAACTCAATGACCGCTATCTTGGAACAGAAAAAGCATATGACAAAACGTAATTTTGAAAGAAGAGTCAAAGAGTGCTCGCCGTGAATTGCCGTGATTTTGGATTTATGATTTTAGAATCCCCCTTTCCTCATTATTGCTTCGGTATTCGTTTCCGATGTATCAGAAATGTTGGGGTAAACATTTTAATGTAGCGGCAAGACTCATTCATGGAGCTCGCGTACCGAGCCAAATTGGCTAGCGCCGAAAGTAAAATAAAAAAAAGGGATCATTTGTTGATATCATGTCATGACTTTCACAGAAATGGCACCATTGAAGGAAAATGTATTTTCGTAATGAAAGAAAGACAAATAGACGGATCAAAAGAAAGAAAAACATCCTATGACGGAAACATATAAAATGTTCTACCTAATCCATAGGTAAGAGTTTGTCAAAAAATTGCACTCTTCCTGCAACGGCCGTAGAACACCGAAGGAACAAAGCACAAGATTAAATAAGTCAAAGTCCAGAGACAAGGCAAAATCAAGAACACCAGAAGACGGAAGACCAAAGACACTACATGCCCACAAAACACACAACCACTACATATACAACACAAAACACTAAAGCACTAACAGTGTGAACTCTCAAAAACAGAGTGACATCAGGTGCTCCGGAAGGGTAAGCATGTTCTGCTTTGTATACAACACCCGTCACACGGTCAGTGAGGCATATGTTTTGAAAGATCTGTTAGGTTACTGATTAGTTATGAGAAGAACAATGGTACAAGACAATGTAAAATATGAAATCTCAAACATAAAAAAAAAAATAAAACTTTAATCCAAATATAAACTCTCGTGACATCATGTGCTCCGGAAGTGTTAGAATGCCCTGTTCCGTATACATCCCTCGTCATACTGTAAGGAGTTAATCAAATTTAAAGTCAAAATCGGAAATGTCAGATCCTCGAAGACATATAGTCCAGAGGAAATTGTCTGTTCTCATTACAACGACACGTCATGTGTCAGAAAGTCACTTTTTACATTACGTGATTGATAGTACAAACGCCTGAGAGGTAGGTAATTGCTAGTTAGCAAGGGATTCTTAGAAAGGAATTCTTCACAATTCGTAAGATAATCATCACGTCTATCCTCGTCCTAACTATTGGCACTGGCTATATTGTACCCCAGGTTTCCATTGACTGAAAATATCTCTATGTGTGTTTGGTATTTTTCTCTTTACCAGATAATGTCATGTTTTTCTTCGTCGTTATGTAACAGCAAATTTCAAACATTGACATGAATGAATACTATCAACAAATAGGTACGATAACATTACAAAATTTCAGTTTTTCGTATACTGACACAGCTAATTATAAATGAAGCAATTCTGACATCGGGAAGTAAACCAGTCGCTACTGTTACATTTAATTCAAAGAGAGCAAAGTAAGGAAAACACGATAGGCAAATTTCTTGTCCTAAAATATACGGAGTGACTAAATTCAACAATTGTGCATCGTATTGCAAGGCAATACAGAAGTCACCTACCGGTAACTCATAGTGGTAGACTCACAAAGTAAATATCAGCTTAATATCTGAAATGGTTTAGTGAAAAGTACGGAAAACCTATATTTTAACAAATTTTTCTAAGTCCAATGCCCATAACTCTGTCAAAAATCAATGGACCAGAACCTCACTCACACTTGAAAACTCATGGTGGTAGAATCACACAGCAAATGTCAGCTTAATATCTGAAACGGTTTAGAAAAAAAGTCTGGAAAACCTATATTTTACCAAATTTTTCTAACTCCATGGCCCAGTACTCTGTCAAAAATCAATGGACCGGAACCTCACTCAGACCTGATCTGTAACTCATAGTGGTAGAGTCACGTAGCAAATATTAGCTTAATATCTGGATCGGTTTAGAAACTAGAGGCTCAGAGACTGAGCCTGTATCGCTCACCTGGCAAAATGCTTCTTCGCCATACATGACTAAAAAAGATGTTTCCTTACCAATGGGGTCAAATGTTTAGCTATGTTCTTCATTAGCACCCATGTTTTTGTCTGCTCCTATTGAAATGAATAATTTTTGCAAATGANCTTCTATACATTTCAGAGATGATGATTATAAGGATGGTTATCTCATTCCTGGCTCCAATGTTAAACTATGTTCTGCACTGGAGGCCATCTTTTTTATCAGATCAAGGTACCTTCTATACATATTTACTGTAAAGATTGGTTGAATTAGCTTCAGTAGTGTCAGAGGAGATAGCAAATAGATGCTTTTCCCTTAGGGTCCATTGTTAGACTATGTTCTGCGCTGGCAGCCATGTTTTTTCACGTATCGAAAAAATTTCGGCAAACTAAGAGAGGACCTTCCATACATCATTCCTGTAGAGTTTGGTTCAATTTGCTTCAGTAGCTTCAGAGGAGATAGCAAATATATGCTTTTCCCATAGGGTCCCATGTTAAACTATGTTCTACGCTGGCGGCCATGTTTTTTCACGTATCGAAAAAAATTTCGGCAAACGAAGAAAGGGACCTTCCATACATCATTCCTGTACAGTATGGTTCAATTTGCTTCAGTAGCTTCAGAGGAAAAAGTAAATTTATGCTTTTCCCATAGGGTTCCATGTTAAACTATGTTCTGCGCTGGCGGCCATGTTTTTTCACGGATCGATAAAATTTCGGCAAACTTAGTAAAGGACCTTCCATACATCATTTCTGTAAAGTTTGGTTCCATTTCCTTCAGTAACTTCGGAGGAGATAACAAATATTTGCTTTTCCCATAGGGTCCCATGTTAAACTATGTTCTGCGCTGGCGGCCATGTTTTTACACGGATCGAAAAAAATTAGGCAAACGAAGTAAAAGACCTTCCATACATCATTCCTGTAATGTTTGGTTCCATTTGCTTCAGTAACTTCAGAGGAGATAGCAAATATTTGCTTTTACCATAGGGTGTTAAACTATGTTCTACGCTGGCGGCCATGTTTTTTCAAGGATCAAAAATATTTTGGCAAACTAAGTAAAGGACCTTCCATACATTATTTCTGTAAAGTTTGGTTTCAGAGGAGATAGCAAAAATATGAAAAGTTTACGGACGACGACGGACGCGAAGTGCTTGCAAAAGCTCACATGGCCTTTGGCCAGGTGAGCTAAAAAGTCCGGAAAACCTATATTTTAACCAAAAGTCAAAGGCCCATAACTCCGCCCAAAATCAATGAACCGGAACCAAACTCGAACTTGATCTGTAACTCATAGTGGTAGACTTACCGACCACATATCAGCTAAACATCTTCTATAGTATGGGAAAAAAGTTCGAAAAACTGAGTGTGACGGAATGACGGACAGACGGACTTACGGAGTGGAAACCTAAGTCCCCTTCGGAGAAGCCGGTAGCGGACATATAACAATACAAGACTTTAAGTGCGTTGGAATCTGGTGGCAAAGGGACGGAATTATTCCCCTTTCATATTTTTACTGATTGATTGACAACAAATTTTGCAATTTTTCTACTGACAGATCGTTTAATTCAAAGAATATGTTACTTGCAAGTAAAGTTATATGGGAAGACAAGTAACGACTACTTTCAATTTGAATGACAAAACCAAAATATAGGAAACCGCCGCACGTCGTTTTTTTCTGAAGGATCACTAGTGACTTTCGTCTAATGTTACACCTAATGACAAAACAATGCAAAATAACCGATTTAGGGAATGAAATACACATTGGAGAGTTTGTAGCAGGATTCAAGCACGAGATCAATCTGATGTATATAAAGTATACCCCGGCGTTAACAAAATAGTTTAGTGGGGTTTCAAACATTAAAAAAAATCGAAGTAAAGCTAAACATTTCAAGCACAAAAGCCAATTAATCAACGCTGTGCTCTTAAGATGTATGAGAAGTAGCTTTCTTGAGATGTAACAACCCTTCTCCTTCGGAAAAATCGTAGAAAAATGTTTGGTCATATGATTTTTATTGCTAAAGAATCTATCGTCATGTGTTCATTGGCATATCATACACTGGGAATAAATCATCAAGTTTTGTGTAATTGCTATTACTCACATTTTGTTGTCTTTCGATGTCACATGAAACAAACCTATTGAAGATATGCATTTTATACTATTACTCACCATGAAGGGCATTTACTTATTTGTACCAGGTGTCCATATTTCCGAGGGCCGTGACTAGGGATTGAAAAAAGGCAAGATTTGAGAACCTTCGATCTAGGTGCTTCATGCAATCAATTTAAAAATTCAGTGCCGGTGTGAAGTAATACAAAAATGCTATGAGTAGTAGAAGAGATATAACATCCAGTAAAAAGTCGTTTGCTCTCAAAGGACCAAGAAACATACAAGTTTAAACAGTAGACTTGATGTTTAGCAGCAATTATACATCAAAGCCATAAAATAGTGTCACTGCAACAAATACGTTTTTGGGAGTATACAAGATTCGTGTAAGACGACAAAAGGCGTAACAAGTGTCAGTTTTTTAAACTACATTAGTGAAAAATATAAATGTTGAGAACTGTTCAATTAAAGCAAATAGGCGTATGATCTAGTCATTGTCAGTGAACGTAAATTTGATATCCTAGTGCCATTCAAATACCATCTTCTCCATTTGCTCTACTAGCTTTGTCTAAGCTGTTATTTTTCAAAGTCTTGTACGCGCATGTCTAGTTTTTACAACATACAACCACTATAAAAAGATTCAGAAGGTGACATTGCAGTGCATAAAATATTTAGCCTCGGGATACGCATTCATAATCGATTTTGGAACTCCAGATTTTTCAACGGACATTATGGCACAACCGTCATAACCGTGTCCTCTCAGTTTGGTCGGATCGAAACTCCATTTCCAAGCAAGATTATGTAAAATGTTTCTGCGTTTGATACGTCCACCTCTTTGAATCCAAGGAAATTGAGGGGTCGTTTATTGTGTTACAATCTTTTTTCATACTTATGTACTTATGTATCTAACGCAAATCGATAGCTGTGTCCTTTCTGTTGTCCATGTTGTATCATCGACTTGTTCACTAAAAATACAGACTCCGCACAGCGATCTCTTATTAAATCGGGAATTTATAATTTTTGAAAAAAGAATAAATTTTTTCTGAACTTTCGGGGATTTGTGTTGTGCTGTATAAAAAGATGCAGTCCCGGGACATCATCAAAGATAGCATTCCAGTCAATAAACTACTGAAAATTAACATATTATTTCTTCTTCTTAAATCCAGTTTCTCCGAAATGGGATATTTCCTTGCCAAAATATTATAACCACGTCGATTATTGATATTAAGCATGCCCATCTCCTGGTGTGCTTGGCTTATACCTTTTGTTACGGGTTTTATCTCCCCTTTTGAAGCCATGAAAAACATCTCACTTTTTTCTACGATAATTTATGCCTTTTGGATTTTAAGTGTTTCCCTTATGCGCCTCTTTTGTACCCGACTGCATTTTTCAAACCCATGAATCACAATTGAACAAATTCCGGAGTTTTTTTCTAATACTGTTAAATGTAAAAACAAAAGTTCCAAACAATATTTTTTTCAGCAATTGCAATCCAAGGGTAAAAAAAACAAAGTAGATTGCAAAATCACATAAAAACCGTAAACCGTAAATCCTTACTGGGTGCAAGCATATATGAATTACAAAAAGAAGATAACAGCAAACACCTACAATGGCCAGGAACTACAATCACATGCCACAATTTACAAGCAAACTGCACCAGAAAAACAATAATGAAAACAAGAGACAAACAAAAAAAACGATAGGAACTCGGGATAGCCGGACTTGGTACCGGCACTAGCAAAAGCCAGTGGTAGGGTTAAACCGGTTTATTGGTACCCAAACCTCCCATTTCTCTATCCCGTTTCCCTATAGTATCATAAACATGCGAATAAAACCCAATACAGGTAGACTACTAACTCAATGACCGCTATCTTGGAACAGAAAAAGCATATGACAAAACGTAATTTTGAAAGAAGAGTCAAAGAGTGCTCGCCGTGAATTGCCGTGATTTTGGATTTATGATTTTAGAATCCCCCCTTTCCTCATTCTTGCTTCGGTATTCGTTTGCCGATGTATCAGAAATGTTGGGGTAAACATTTTAATGTAAACATTTTAATGTAGCGGCAAGACTCATTCATGGAGCTCGCGTACCGAGCCAAATTGGCTAGCGCCGAAAGTAAAATAAAAAAAAGGATCATTTGTTGATATCATGTCATGACTTTCACAGAAATGGCACCATTGAAGGAAAATGTATTTTCGTAATGAAAGAAAGACAAATAGACGGATCAAAAGAAAGAAAAACATCCTATGACGGAAACATATAAAATGTTCTACCTAATCCATAGGTAAGAGTTTGTCAAAAAATTGCACTCTTCCTGCACGACTTAAAACCGTGATTTATATTTTTACGATTTCCTATTAGATAGGGCCTATAATGTTTTAGATTTTGTGTTGATACCAAATGGAATATAGTAAAGCATGAACTTGAATGTTGCAAGAAGCAGAATATTTGCGTCCCCCAATATCAGTATTCGTCTGTCAATGGGCAAAGTTTGTTACTACGTGTAGAGGAAATGACAGTAAGCCTTTAACCAAACTTCAACTACAAAAGGATAGAATGGGTTGAGCTGCTAAAACTTGACAAAAATAGAGTCATTTAAATGACAAAATAGATGAAACTATAACAACTAGCCAAGACCAAAACGAACAAGACAACACTTTAAAAACTTTATCAGAAGATATCAAGATTAGGTGTGTTAAAATCAGCAAATCGGAAGTATGAAACTCCGAAGAGAAAACTCTTATTTATTATTCTCTACTGCAGATAAAATAGATAAAAAAAAATACAAGTGCAGTATTGTATACTTGCTTGACTTCGGTAATTGGCAAAGTTAGATCTTTACAGTATGAATCGAATGTAAGTTTACTATCAACAAAATATGAATTGGAAATATTTTCTCCAGATTAGTTGTTGATAGATCTCAGTGTAGTAAAATAATGAGGAAATCGTCTCAGTCTGTGAAAAATATGAATTTAACGAAGCTAGAGATGATATCGCAAAATGGACACAAACACTATGCAAAGTCTTTATGCGTTTATAATACATTCTGATGATTTGACAAAAACGTTGTTATATATTTGTATGTGAAACTATGGTTTATTGACGAATTTCATTTCATGTGTCCAGGTGGGCAGCATTTTGTTCTCGAATTGCTTAGTGAAATGTTGTACTACTAGCATAAGGTGCTTGCTGGGATTGATAAATAAAAAAGATGGATAGATGTAGCGCATAAGCACGTAAAGAAATACTGAATTAAGTATAGCTATGGAATAAGAATTTGTAGATAACCAAAGTTCATGTTTTAGCAATTTTGTCATCGTAAAAGCTGTAGAGGATGCTGTGATCAGACTTACATTTGAATCAAGTGCACAATGTTTTCAATTAGTTACAAACTGGTGTGCCGCAATAGATGAACCACAGATATGACAGAGAGATAACAGTAAAAACAGTTTTTGCTGTCATGTAAGAAGGTTTCATAATCAGCATAGAAAGTTGTCAACATAGAATCATGCATATCGAGTAAAGAAAATTAAATGGTTCATTCATAATTTTTGCGCAGAAGGTATACGAGTTTTAAGTCCCGGTGAAAGACACATCGTTTTAGGAACTGTCTTCCAATTAGCAAAACAGAATAATTACGACAAAAAGTAAATATTATTTAAGTTGATAGATTGTTGTAAAATTATTTTCAATCTTTATCGGTGAAAGCGAATGAATCATTGCAAGAATGATAAACTTATTCATACAAATTAAACAGACATCGAACTGGAAACAAAATATGACCTCACATACAAAAATGTAATTAAAGATTTTTGAGATTTCAAATATACGACTCCAATGACCAAGTTCAAGATTTCTGCTTAATTCACAAAATAAATCAATGTATGTATATCTTGTACAATTTCAAGCAATGTGCTAAGTATACAAAAAATAACTAAACATTATGAGATAAAATATAGGTATGACTTCATACTGGCAACCGCATATCGAAGAAACAAGCTAAAAACGCATAAAAAACAAAAAAATCCCAAAATGGTTTCACAAATAAAGAACTACACACACATACACACAAGGACATAAATATGACTATCAGTGTGATTATGCATAAAAAATGATAAGAAAAAAAACAGGAACAATATGTCATCAGATTTTTTGTAAAAGGCACGTGATGTGCCCAAAGCGTACCAATTAAAAAATTAGTGGAAAGTTTTATTCTATTTAAGTCAGTCCAATAAAATTCTAAATCTATTGAAAATCATTTCATGTTTTTATATCCACACAACGCGTTAAAAGAGTATCCAATGTGACATTGATGACAACAATCGAAGTAGCCAGCCATATGTGATTGTCATTATATAGACTATACATTCTTATAATAGCAAAATACCGAAGTTACTGTTAATTCATTTTCTGCATATGCGCATTTCGACAACTTATGTCTCATCAAGGCAGATAAAACCAAAACATTTGGAAGTCTATTGACCGAAAAACACGTTATGAAGTATTATAGGTGAGTGCTTTAAGGTATCTCACTGTTATTATTTAGACATATTTTTATACTTTTTTTTAGATCTCACACATATAGAAGTTTTCAAAATAGTTACATAAAATTTGAAGAATATTCCAAAGTATTTGATACTTTTGTTCTTTGTCTTTTTAAAACGTTTTCATTCAATAAAAAATTGAACTAAAACACAAAGGCTTTAAATCTGATGTTAATATGATAAAAAAAATTTCCTATGATATCACTAGGGAGTAATAGGTTACCGATCACATGAATTGGTAAACTGTCCATTGATATACAACTTTGTTAAATTTGGTTTGGAAAAAATGACGATACTTTGTATGAGTTAAATTGCCTTCTGAAAGATTTGAGTCAGTTCAATCCCAAATGATAGATATCTGGGACCTTGACCATTGATTATGACAAGACTTGACCTAAAAATTATGTCAAAGTCAAATGTCACTAATGACCTTGACCTGTCACCTTGTTGGTGGATAGATCCTAAAACGGTAAAAGATATCAGATCAGATGTATCTGAGAAGTGTGAAATTCATCAAGGTTTTCATTTTGTATATCGAATCCGACATAATTGGACTATTAGTTTTGGACCTTTGTCACACTAAACCGTTTTATGAGGTGTAGCAATCATACCTGTTATGCTGTTAAGAATGAATAAGTGATATTTGAAGCAGGAAGGGAATTTCATTTTCTTACCAACAAGCTTATGCAAAATTTGAAGACTGCAAAATCATATTTTTTTTACCAGAATACACAATAAAATCAACTTCCAACATGTTTTCATGACAGAGAGCGTTGGAAGACCTTGCAGTTGTTCCCTGAATAACTTACTTTTAAATTTGTTTTTCTTTTTCTTCATAAAGTCACCTTGAACTTAACCCTCTGCTCTCATACTAGTTCGGGGAACTAATATTTTTCTTATTTGTCTCTGATTTAGGTAAATTTAATTCACTTCAAAATTTTAGTAAAAAATATCAATGGGTCATCGAACTCTCGTTATTCTCTGAGAAGCTTCCGAAAACGGAAAGATTTTGACCTTTTAAATATGGTCTATACAGGGAGAAAATGAAATTTTATATTTTGTGAATGATTTAAACGATGGATTTTGTGAAAATGTAGTATGAAGAATGTGTTTGGAAATATGAAATGAAAATAGAGTCACAGATCATATTTTTGGTAAATTCACAAAAGTGTTTTTTCCGTTATTATTAGTAGTGTATCACGTCACCCTAGAACACTTTTTTCCCATAGGG
>MJUU01056892.1:0-51939 GCA_002080025.1 Modiolus philippinarum | reverse complement strand
GGACTTAAGATGGCTTGTATATGATACCCGAAAGACTTACAATTCAAAAGGAGTATAGATTAAATATATAGTAAAACAACAAAGTCTAGTTTATAGAGTCAAACAACAAATAGTCATCGAAAGCTTATAAATCGATGAGACAGGGTGATGAAGTAGTTTATAGAGTCAAACAACAAATAGTCATCACAAGCTTATAAATCGATGAGACAGGCTGATGAAGTAGTTTATAGAGTCAAATAACAAATAGTCATCGAAAACTTATAAATCGATGAGACCGGCTGATGAAGTAGTTTACAGAGTCAAACAACAAATAGTCATCGCAAGCTTATAAATCGATGAGACAGGCTGATGAAGTAGTTTATAGAGTCAAACAACAAATAGTCATCGAAAGCTTATAAATCGATGAGACAGACAGATGAAGTAGTTTATAGAGTCAAATAACAAATAGTCATCACAAGCTTATAAATCGATGAGACAGGCTGATGAAGTGAAGTCTTGTTAGAAAGGTAAATCTTACTTTTTGGCGAATTTTAGTTTGTAACCTGAAAAAGGTAATTTTGGATCAAAGGACAAAAGGAAAATGTTCCTTTACTGCAAATATTTTGCTAGCCTTTCTAGATTAACTGTGTGGCATTGTAAGAAGATGGTCAATATCAACACTAAAGCATCCGGGCACAAATCGTTATACGGTTGCGGAGAAATCTCAATATTCCATTATATCAATTCTGGCATTTGATTTGATACAGTTGAATTGAATATAAACAATTCAAACCTACTGTTGCAGCTTTTTGTCAAATTGATCCATTCTGTTGTCACCTCTGTGGTTAAGTTGTAGGCCACATAAGAATTATATGACGCATCTTCCAAAAATGGTAGTATATATTCCCGATTCTCTGTACAATTACACATTATTGGTAGAATCCTTTTAAAAATAGAATAAAATAATGATATGAAGTTAATTGTTGAAAAAAAAAGAT
Organism: Modiolus philippinarum; assembly: GCA_002080025.1. Taxonomy (NCBI): domain Eukaryota; kingdom Metazoa; phylum Mollusca; class Bivalvia; order Mytilida; family Modiolidae; genus Modiolus; species Modiolus philippinarum. Next base: position 50,962 of record MJUU01056892.1, on the reverse strand, counting down.
ACAAAATAACGGATACAGGACAAATCTTCATTTGACAAAGATGTTCTTTAAAAAATTTGGAAACGATTTTTTTTATCTGTAATTTTGAAACCAAGTTCATCATCATTCTATTGAGTACCATCCCCGTCAGGACCCTCCTCATTATAGACCGTAAATTAGAAACACTAAAATTATAAAAAAAAAACAACGTCTAAAACCCCTCTTGTTTTCTTTTAATCAATTCATTTTATCGAACATTGCAAACAAATGCATTCAAAGCTCCACATATCTCTTTTTAATGTATGCAAATATCTTTTAATGTTTAACGTTACACTTCCGCTTTAGGTAAGCTTTTTTGAAAAGTGATGTTTCAAATGTTTTGATTTGAACTGCACTGCAAAGAGATAAGTTGTCGAAAAGCGCATATGTAGAATTTAGATCAACAGTAACTTCGGTATTTGTTATTCGATTTAATAAAAAAAAATAAAACTTGAAACCATTCAATACATCAAGGTATATCTGGAAAAAAAAACATCAATTTATCGACTTAACATTTCACAACTATAGCAATTATCTGCATTGATGAATTGCTTTTATAAGTATGAGAGATATGGAATGTTTTTTGCCTTGTTCGTTGCAAAATGATTTTACCCGAATTGAACAGACATAAGTCTTCATATGTCCATTTGCAGCACTTCTGTATTTTGTCATTTTTCAAAGTTTATGCAGTCAAGTGTAATTTGCAAAGAAATACCTATATGATTATGTTGTTTTTCATAAGTTTAAATACAAAATGCAAACCAAATGCCATAATATTAAAATGACTTTTAACACTTAAACTCTTTAAAAGAAAGTAGTATGGGTGGAAAGGTGGATCGGATCAATCAGAAAAAATCAGACTGATTTTTGTTTCGGATATTTTATAGTTCTTAACGCACATGGTTTGAAAAACTGAAACTGATAGTTCATTGATAATCTTTTTCTTGTTTCAGCTTTGCGAAAGCTATAGGCCAAAATCAATTTTAAGAATAAGAATATATACGGAACATTTATATTAAGCTTATTGTTCAGCTTTCAAATGAAATTACCCAAAGACAAATTTGCCTTATTTTTAGATATTAAATATATTTATTTTGTAGATATTAAAAAGATATATGAAAACCGTCCGTTGACCTGAACATAATCTATAGGCAACCTTGAGAATATTATAAAAAAAAACGAAGATCTCAAAATAAAAATTGTTTACAGGAAAAGATTGCTAAGGCCACACCAAATTAATTAGTAGTTCTTCGAGATTTTGGCTAAAAAATTAGGGGCGAGCGAGCGAATATTTTTTTTTTAATTTTAAATTTTTGGCTTCAAATATTCTTGAATTTAAGAGCGAGCGAAATATTTCTTTATTTTTCCTGTCTTGCATTTCAATATTGATTCAAATGTGTCCACTTTGAACCTGTGTTACACCTAACATTCAATCCCTAGACTTAAGAGGCCATTATTGAACTATTAACAATTGTCTTCTCATTCAGTCCAACAAATTGTCTTGCATAAACTAAGTTTTGTAAATTGCTTGCCTTCAAAAACAACCATTTCACATTCTAACCTTCTGTTGCATGATAGCTATAGCCATAACTATATGATGGTCAGTGGTAAACTTTTCGCAAATTGATCACTAACTAGTTTACCAATGAATTGTGTAAAGCCAGTGTAATTTCATTTACAAGTAGATGGTCACTAGAAACAATTTAAGATGTACTAAAAGTAAAAAAAAAAAAAAAACAGACTCGCAAATTCGAAAATGATAATTGCATGACTATATGTTGCAGAGTTAGTCAGTATCTGGCAGTGATTATCTTAAACTGGTGCTAGAACCTTCATAATTTCCCTTGATAATTTTTATGAAGTTTTAGAAATATTCCACCATAAATTTTCAAGTCCTAAATGTAACTTCCATACAAAGAACAACTATGGTTAAGATGTACAGCATGCAGGAAGGTTTTGTCTTGTAGATTTACCACATATCTTAATATAGTAAGTAAAATTATTTAGGTAAACTGAAAAGGCTTTTTTGTCAGTAATATTTAAACTGACATGACTTATGTATATGCATTTTTAATATCAGATTGGCTTGTTCTTTCTCAGTCTCTGTATATGACTCATGCCAGATACTGTTCACAAAAATGTTCGACGCCTCACGACTATACATGATAGGCAGTTGGCAGTGTATGACTACCGGGTATGACTCCTTTCTCAAATCATTTTATCGCGGCCATGTCATCTGAATCAAAATAACGCTTAACTATACTGCTATTTCCCTGCTTTCAAACGCGTAAATGACAAAGGTTCTTTTTTATAATTTCGGAATCGAGTTCGTGGAAAAGTTTGGGAGATTTCAACGTGAGGGATTTTTATTTTTATTTTTTTATTTTGATTTTGGAAATTTAGGAGCGGCGAAATATTTTTTATTTAAATTTTTATTTTGCCAATTTAGGAGTGGGATTTCCATAGAACTGCTAATTAATTTGGTGTGGCCTAATTATTAAACATACTTTTTCGTAACTGTCATGTATTTTTTATATGTTACATGGTAAAAATTCCTTCACATACTAGTGTGTATTGGAAAAAACCTTAACAACGTGTATAATTATTTTCTTTATAGTTTAATAATGTTTTGAGCATATCTCACAGGTGAGTATAGGGAATGTTCAATTTATGTATTCTTATGACGGGTGTGATACGTAAAGATAAGATTTGTTGTGTTAATCGGTATTGATTTATCTATTTTAATTTATTTTCTTTTTTAAATTTCATTGGAACTTATTTTTAATTGATATTCGTATGCTAAGTGAAAAACATATCTTCGTTTTGTTGTAAAAAATCTTAAATAAACATACATGACTGCCAAAAGCGACCTTTTTAATATACATCGACATACGAATTCCAGAGCAAGAACGAGGAAAGGGGAAGTCTAAAATGGTAGATCCCAAATCACGGTAATTCACATCCAACACGAATTGAAAAAAAGTATGACAAAGACAAAACAAGTAAACAAAAATGAATAAGAACGCCACACGAATAAAACACTATCAGTGTGAACCCCTATAAAAACTAGGGTATCATCAGGTGCTTCAGAAGGGTAAGCATGATCTGCTCCACACGTGGGACCCATTAAATTGCCAGTGAAAAGTCCCATTTGTCACAGTCGGTGTTAGTCAGTCCGGTAACAAACTCTGGATCTACCCTAAGATATCTGTTTTAAATTGTTAAACAGAAACATTGTAACATTTAAACGATTTGTTGATTTAAGATTAAATTGGAATTCAGACAGTTAACAAAAGATAGATGTTAACCAATTAACAATGGTGATAGTTGCCTGCTTTATTATAAACATAATTCCCTTGGATAAAGGTGTCAGGGAAGATTAAAATACGAAGTAAAAATTATCACCCGAGACAATGTCGAGTGTGTAAATCGAGCTCACACCTTCATTCAAGGGCATTATGATCTTTGTTAAACTGAATGCTTAATGTACATTATGTTTGAAAATAATAGTAATAATTTTTATTTAAGCAACATCAAAAACACATAAACAAATAGTGCGGTTTTATGATTGTATTGACTTGTAGCAAAGTCGCTTTTGACCGCAACTGAATTTGCGACAAGGTTCTTTTTTTATATTTTAAAAAAAATTTTACATTACTTTAGGATGATGTTTATTTCGCTGAACTTGATTACTCTTTATTTAGGGGCCGACTCCGACCTGGCGTTGGGTGTGGGGTTTTTTCTCGCCGTTCACTGTAGATCTTATGGTGGCTTTGAGTTGTTATTACTCCCCTTTTGGTCGTTGTCTGTTTGACACATTTCCCGTTTCCCTTCTTTTTTCTATTACTTATTGTTGTCAACTACAAAATTGACGAGAACATAAGCACCTGTATATATCGATGACGCCATCGATCGGAGCGGGTGTAAATTAAGACATTAACACACGTTCTTTATGATTTACACATGTTGCTAAGGATGACATGTTAGTGAAAATTAATAAATGGCGATTATCCAATGGAATAAACGGAGTCTGTTGAGTATAATAAAACGAATTTTCAGTAGTTTTTCGCTAAGTCATTTGGTCTTTTCCACAAGTGTGTTAATATAACCCTAATAAAATAGCCTAAAAACTGCCGTATTAAAAAAAAACAAAATGCACCACTTTAAGTTCGGTTGGTTACTTGTCGTGTCTCAACATATTTCATAACATTGTCTTCGGTTAGTTCAGTAACAAATGTCACTATAACATATCCTTGTCTTTTTGGCTTGTTCATTGACATCATGTTTCCGGTATTTCTGACCAATTCATATCTTTGTGCTCTGATGGTTTCTGGGCATTATGCTTTGGTACTATCTCGTCTTCTTTTGACAAATATTTTGACTATTTTCAACAGTGGCAGTCGATGTTAGACTGAAAATATCTGTGTGCGTTGAAAATGACTGTGCCTACTTGGTTGAACGCCGGTCTGTCTTTTCAAATACTAGGTTTGACTTTACTAAATACTATGTTTGACTTTACTAAATACTAGGCTTGACTTTACTTAATACTAAGTTAGACTTTATTAAATACTAGGTTCGGTTCCTACTTACTTTACTACAGGAGTTGGCATGATCAAGTCGGCGGCTGTCTTATAAAAAGCAGGAGATGCTTATTTACTTGTGCTCAATATCTCATCCATTTTTTGTGTTCTTTTTGTATATTTGTGTGTCCTCATTTGTGCCGTGCTCAGTAGAGGAGGTACAATGACCAAGTGTGAATTCATGAAATGGAATTGTCTATCATGAATCACACTTGGCCATTGTTCATCTTACCTAAACTTGAGACATTTATGTAATCAAAAAATCAAGAAGATTATTTAATTACTACTTTGCTATTTTCGTAATATACATAAAGTATGTATGAACTAATTTTTAATTAATAAAAAAGAGGAATTTTATGGATGAAGGTTTCTCCCACCTCGGACAAGGGAATCCATTGATTTCGCAGTGCAAGATTTTTCTGTCTTACACAGGAGTGTAAGACAAGCTACACGCGTATATTCCCTGCAGTTTTTCATATCATAACAATATACACAGCAAAGTCCACATGAATCGAAAAATATATAATTTAAATTTTTTTAAAATATATTGATTGACTTAGAACGGCAAAATTTGAATCAATACACATCATAAATGCCTAAATTTGTGGCACCGAAATAACCCCGGACTCGGGCGCATGATCCATGCTTTATGACGTCCTGGCGTTACGACGATGATTTGATTGATCTCTGAGATGCTGAGGGGTAGAAAAATAATCAAACACCAGTGAGAGGGTCAGACAAAAAATCTCAGACAGTCTCGGGTAAGATTTTTAGCTTCTCGGACTCAGCAAGACTCGTCCAAGTACTTGAGATCTTACCCTTGGGTGTCTTAGATTTTTCAGTCTGACCCTCGCCCTGGTGTTAGATTCTTATAGTTCTTATAGTTTGATATCTAATATTCAGATAAATTTCAGTTGTGTTATATGTATATTTTAAAGTGACATGAAAGGGCATTAAATTCAGTAAAAACATGTCGGTGAATAGTGTTGAACCCATAAACGTTATCAAAGATGGACGAAGATGTGAGGAAACGTAACATTTTGTTAGTTTAATGAAAAACTTTTTGCCAAAACATTTTAAATATCTTTAACCTTAGGGCAAAACACGCGCGATGAGAGGACGGGGGTGACGGTGTTATTTTTTTATGTTTTTGTTACTTTTCCGATTAGAAATATATAGAAAATAAATACAAATGAAAAAAAATATTATGGTAAATTGTATATACTAAAGAATCCGAATACAAAATGAATATTAACTTAGCTGTAGGTATTTGAAACGTCTGTTATGTTTCTAATTTATTAAGTTCCTACAAACCAAAACCTTTTTCATGGAAATAGACGTAAAGAAACCATACACAATCTTTAAAAGCTGGACTTTTTTATTTGATTCACATGAACCGTAATCAAGTAAATACAACTATAGTTCACTAAGTAAACACATACAGAAAACAAGGTTTTTTTTCAATCCTCCAAAAAGAAATGTTTTGTAGTCCTTAATGTAACTACAATGTAGATGTTCTTTTAAAGATAAGATCGAAATTAACATTTCCGAGAATAAATTTTATTAGATTTATAATCTGGTCAAGTCATTTTTAATGCTGGGAATGTCTGTCCAGTGTTGAATCAACGCTGACAAGTAACATTAAAAGCTGAAGGTCTCATGGTGTAATTTAGATAAAAACAACAATAAAAGCGTTGTTTCATTGATAATTTAACCATGTTTTTGTGGAGACCTTGTTTCATGTGCATCTCATTTCATTATTTATTGTGTTTTGAAAGACTGATCTGTGTTGATAATGTTTTCATAGCTGATCATTCATTCTAAAACTTAAGCAAAGGGGGGGGGGGGTCCTAAATCGGGTGAATACTTGCTAAATACAAATTAATATGAAAAGAACACCACAAAACTAAAGCAACAAATCCATAAAAAAAACCTGGGGTATTATCATCCGTTTCATAAAATTAATCATAATTTTCTCCCCGCGTATCAATTGTCATACAACTAGCTGAAATAGGTTGGTGGTAGATCAATTTGATTTCTGATTGGTTAAACAGAACCCGAAAAACTCGCGGTAAATATGTTCTTCGTTAACTTCGAGACATTTTTTCCCTTCCCGACTGTTTTTTTTTAATATTTAAGGCTGTTGCCTAAGTCCTCCAAGATCGATATAATCAATAAAATATGTAAACCAAATGAATTCGAAAACTCCAATGGTAGTTCCCATAAACAGGAATACCATGCAAATTTTAATATTTTCTTCAAAAGTGAAAAAAAAACATAGCATGGAAGCTGCTTGACATTTTTACAGTTGGTATGCCATATGCCATGTTAGCAGATCATTGACCAAAATATGATTAATTTCACCAACCCAGTAGTAAGTACTTCGGTGCTGACCCTAAAACCGATGATTTTAACTGAAACTTGTAATATCTAAATTTTACAAAATTTTATTTAAAAACTAAAGAGTATCTCCCTCATTCAAAGATCTGTCATTTTGGCTTTTCTATTTAGATCATCTTGAGTATTTGTTCTCTATCAGCTTTTACAAGCTTTTCGGTTAATGGTTTTTCAAGTGTTTTGGTTTGATCTACACTGATGAGACATATTAAACAAATGCAAAAAACAAATGGACAGTAACTTCGGTATTTAGTCATTTATTACCACTTGGTCGGTGCCTTTGCTGGTGGGCTGTTAGTCCCCTAGGATATTCACCAACGCAGAAAATTTTACATTTTATTTAAAACTAAGGTTTATCTCCCTCTGTCCTTAGCTGAATTTTGGCTTTTCTATTTAGATCATTTTGTTTATTTGTTCTCTATCAGCATTTACAAGTTTTACGGTTAGTGGACTTCAAAATGTTTTAGTTTGATCTGCATTGGTGCGACATCAGTTGTCGAAATGTGCATATGCAGAAAATAAATTAACAGTAACTTCAATATTTTGTTATTTATAACCACTGGGCCGATGCATCTACTGGTCGACTGTTAGTCCCCGAGGATATCCACCAACCCAGTGTTCAGTACTTCGGTACTGACCCAAAAACCCTATTTAGTGAAACCTGTTATATCTGAATTCTACAAAATTTTATTTGAAACTAAGGAATATTTCCCTTATGCATTGCTCTGCCCTTAACTGAATTTTGGCCTCTGTATTAAGATCATTTCGGTTATTTGTTCTCTATCAGCTTTTACACGTTTTTCGGTCAATGGACCTCCATTATGGATTTCCTTTGTTTGGGTTCTAGTGCTGTTGATGAGGAATAAATTTCCGAAACGGCCATACAGCTCATTAAAATTATTGCAGTTGGAGTTAACAAATATGTGTTATGGCCTCATGTTCATTTACTCCATATCCTTTCGTAAAATATTCCAAATGTTTTGGTTTGATCTGAGCTGATGAGACATATGTTGTCGAAATGCACATATGCAGAAAATATATCAATAGTAACTTCGGTATTTTATTTATTACCACTGGGCTGATGCATCTTGCTGGTGGACTGTTAGTCCCCGAAGGTATTCAAAAACTGTAGTCAGTGCTTCGGTGCTGACCCGAAAACCGATTTTATTGAAACTTGTAATATCGTAATTTTACATTTTTTTTTTTAAACTAAGGAGTATCTTACTTATGCATAGCATTGTCCTCAGATGAATTTTGGCTTTTCTATTTAGATCAATTTGGTTATATGTTCTCTATCACCTTTTACACGTTTTTCGGTTAATGGACTTCCAAGTGTTTTGGTTTGATCTGCGCTGAAGAGATATAAGCCGTCCAAATGCACATATGCAGAAAATAAATTAACAGTTACTTCGGTATTTTGTTTCTCAACAACTGGATTTTTTTTAAACAAACTTCTAAAAATAAAATCATAGACATTTCTAATATAAATTCAATCAAATACTGCGTATAATGAAAACTGAATCTGATGTGCTATGTACTAATAATCATGCATCTTTGGTTCCAGCCACCCTAACATTTAGCTTTGAATATATGAGGAAGGAAATTCCTGCTGAAAACTTATGCGCACATAAAAAAAAAAATGTTTGTAAATGCTTTTTATTGATCTTTTAATGATTACATCCCGATGCCTTTTGTCTTTTTCGAACAGTCGTTATATGTACTTATTAGAGATATTCCATAAAAGTACACAACTCGATGAGAAATTATACCTATTTCGAAATATTTTTACATATAATCACGAAGCAAGACAAATGGAATTCTAAATTATGTACAGAGTAGAACAGAGCTGTAATAACCATTGTTGTCGTTGTCGGACTCTCTGTTGGAGGACAAAACATAGTATTGATTTTTAATTTGAGTTTCTCCTTTTTCAAGATATATATATTAGTAACCATCATAAGAAAATGATAAAAAAATGTTTCAATTGAATCGATTAGACCTTTTTGATATGTTTCAATCGTGATTGATGGGAAAATTATAAAATAGATGTTGTCGGAAACGACAGCTATCCCCGCACTCCCTGTTTGACACAGGATACAGTTGTTATACACCCTGGGCATATTTTTTTCATTATTTTTGAAATCAAACTCTTGATAGTCGTTATTGTTACTAAAAAAATTCTAGCATAAATGGTTGCGAAGTGGAATTCCAAAAAAATAACTGGCCTTTGAGACTTTCGGGAAATTTACCAAGATTGGAATCAATATTTTTGAAATCAAATTGTTGAATATGTTTGCCATAAACTACACAAACAATTTAAGTATGGTTGCTAGGCAGAATTCCAAAAAAATAAGTGGTCTTTGAGACTTTCAGAAAATTTACCAAAATTGGAACCTAATATTTTTGAAATCAAATTGATGAATTTGATGAAATTGTTTTTCCTAAACTACACAAACAATTTAAATATACTTGCTCTGTAGAACTCAAAAAAAAAAAAAAAAAAAAAAAAAAAAAAAACAACATTGGAACCGCCTTTCAGAATCTTAAGTCATCAGAATTTTGTTTTTTACCAAACACTTGTCAGAATAAAAGATAACATGCCAAAATAAGAAAATAAAATTGTGTCTTTGACATTTTCAGGAAATTTACCAAAGTTGGAACCGGAACCAAAATTCCAAAAGCTTATTGCAAATCTATAAACTATATGCAAAAATTCTGCACCTAAATCCCAAAAAGTAGGAGGAGTTTGCGTCACATGCCACAATGTGTCAAAATCCAAATCTTTGGGTCTTTGGGTCTTTAATAAAATTGACATCATGGGCCTCTTGTTTGCACAAGACCAATGTAAAAAAATCCGAAAGCTTATTGCGCAACTACATACTAAATGCAACAATTATACAGCAAAATTAAATCCCTAAATCCAAAAATGTAGGAGGAGTTTGAGTCACAAGAAAAGTGTGACGGACGGACGGACAGACGAAGGGTATAACATAATCTCCGAACTTTCTTCGAAAGTGCAGGGATAATTACCAGGCACTTGTAATCGGATGTAGAAACTGATGTTGTCAAAGGCGTGAAATTCATTTATTATATGGTATGTATACATTTAAAAATATAAAGTGTCAGGGGGTCTGAACTAATATTCCAAAATATCGGGCAGAATTTAGGCTAAAACTAAAAAAAAAATACAGAAAAAGGGAAAATATGGTACAAACATCGATGAAGGTACTACAATCATCTGTATATTCTACCTGTGCTGACCCATGGGAAAATATATTCAATTTTATAAATTAATTCTTTCTCCAAATTAAACCAAAAAGTTTTTTAAATTAATTAATTTTTGTGAAAGAAATTATCCCCAAATAGCTATATATGGTAATACGTTTTACCAATACCAACAAAACTTTGATAAAAAAAAATAAATAATCCGTAAAGTATCACATAATTACACCCCTTATATTTCTCGCTCATCCTAAAACCAGTATTTGTTCCCAAAACTCAGTAACTAACTATTTTTCCTAATTAAATATTATTGATGTCAAACATGTACTACACTTATCGATTTCACTTGTAGTTTTAATCAATGGTAGATATCAATAAAATGATTGAAAGTAGAAAAGTGGTCTAGTGAAGGTAATGGTCATCCAAATAGGTATACGGTTCGTATGACCAGCTTTGACGTAATAAAAATTAAAAATAGCTTTCACTTTATTTTATTTCGAGTCGAGTGTTTTATCAGTGTCATAATGTATGATACTTTAGTACCATTGCATTTTTCTACACAGCAAAAATAAGCGATTCCGATACATTCGTCAACCGTGACGTACTTTTATGTGATATCTCTATTGTATACATTATATTAACAACCGTAACGTACTTTTTATGTGATATCTCTATTGTATACATTATATTATTAGCCGTAACGTACTTTTATGTGATATCTCTATTGTATGCATTATATTAACAACCGTAACGTACTTTTTATGTGATATCTCTATTGTATACATTATATTAACAACCGTAACGTACTTTTATGTGATATCTCTATTGTATACATTATATTAATAACCGCAACTTACTTTTATGTGATATCTCTATTGTATACATTATATTAACAACCGTAACGTACTTTTATGTGATATCTCTATTGTATACATTATATTAACAACCACAACTTACTTTTATGTGATATCTCGATTGTATACATTATATTAACATCCGTAACTTACTTTTATGTCATATCTCATAAATTATAAATTACATTATATTACAATAGTTTCACACTTTGTGAAAGTTGGGCTTGTGTTTAACTATTCAAGAAGGAAATATTCTGTTCTTCGCTTGTGTTGTGGTCATCGTATTTTTCTTCATCAAATCGTTCTGGTGAGAAACTAAAATATGCATCGGAAAATCAAACTTTAATGGGTAATAGATACTCACAGTTCACGAAGTGACTTTAATCTTCCAAATATTGACACATCAAGTCTTAATAATGGGTTGTCGAAAATATATCTAAAATATATGTTTAACAATTGTAACTAGTTGCATAACTATGTAAACGTACTTAAAGATTGTTCCATGGCGAATAAATAAACAATAATGACATTATACACACTATTCGCATGTTGAAATTGTACAATAAGCAACGCAGCAGACTCATGTCGTGTGAAAGACGTGGAAGTCTGGTTGATTTCTCGTCAAGGCGTCTTATAAACAGAAATCAACTAGATTTCGGAGTCAAAATTCAGATGTCAGAAAAACGTGCTGTAACTACGTGGAAATCTAGTTGAATACTTGTTGAGGCATAATGTAATCAGAATCCAAACTGTTCTTGGTGTTAGAATTCTGACATCTTCAAAACGTCTTATAAAAGACCGGTTGACTCAACATTTAGATCCGTTAACAGATCGATTAACATGCATATTTATGCATGTAGCGGTTAGATTAATATTCAAAACTGAGCGGAATATATAAGTTTACTTTAAGTTAAATAGATATTTTTCAGATTTTATTTAAAAATATATATAAATGGAACGCAACAATAGATAGTTATACCAAGCTAGCTTCAATCTTAATTAAATTGTTCTATTATTTAAACAGAATTGAGTTTTCAAAAACATAATGTTTGATATAAATAAAACTTTAAATCTTTAAAAAAAAGTTTTGTTTTTAATAGTTTTAATAAAGTATAAAGAAAATTGCATGAAATAAATAATATAAACATAATGCCCTTGGATGAAGGTGTAGGGTAGATGAACACACGAGGTAAAAATTATCACCCGAGACAACGTCGAATGTGATAATTTTTCACCGAGTGTGCTAATCGAAAGTAGACCCTTCATCAAGTATAATTCGATAATTTCTTAATATTCCTATTAGATATAACTGAGGGTATAATCCCCTTTTTGAAATAATATTTTGGCTTTGTGTTGGGAGTACTTTGGACCATAGATTCATAATACATATATGAACCATAGATTTAAAATACATAATATAATTTGTATTCATATTTGAATTTGAATTTAATTATTATAATTACATGTATAATTCGTATTATAAATATATGTTTGGACTATAACACTTGAGTCCATGGATTCTATGAACTCGAGTGTTTAACCATTGTACTTGTACTTTAAATTTCAAAAAATTAAAAATTACTCTGGGCTTCATCTCTAATTTATGGTGTGCCCTGGGCTCAAAAAGGGATATACCCCACAATAGTTTTCACAAAACATACACACAACTTGAAGCAAAGTCTTTAACGGTTAATTATACCCCCTTCCCAGCAAACGTTCTTTAGGGGGTACATGTATATTGGAATCACCCTGTCTGTCTGTCTGTCTGTGCACAACTTCTCTTGATCCCCTTTTTAATGATTTTGTTGAAACTTTACTCAAAAGAAGGGCACTTTATTGAGATGCGCATGAAGGAATATAATTGTTATACGAAACCAGAAAGGGGAAATTATTCGACTTTGAATTGTCATCAATCATTACCTGGTAAGCACAACTTATCTTAAACCACTTGAAGGATTTTGATGAAGTTTTATACAAAGTAAGAACATTATAAGGAGATATGCATGAAGGAATATAATTATCACCCGAAGCTAGGAAGAGGAGATAATTCAACTTTGAGTTTTCATGGATTGCATCTATACAAATTACCCCGTAAGTGCAACTCCTTTTAAACCATTATAAGGATCTTAATGAAACTTTACATGAGGGAAAGACACTATAGAGAGATGTGTATAAAGAAAAAAAATATTCTCTGAAACCAGGCAGGGGAGATAATTTGGAGTTTTCATTGATTCAATCTGCGCAGATTACCTCGTAAGCTCAACTCCTCTTAAACCACTTGAAGGTTTCACAAAGAGAGGACACTATGTTGAGATCTGAATGAAATATATAAAATCTGAAAGAATATATTTATTGTCCAAAAACATAAAGGGGAGATAATTTGACTTTTGACTTTGAGTTCTCATTGATTCCATATGCACAAAAGAGGCCAAAAAAGGTGATTTTTACTTTTGTCTTAATTTGTGGAGAGAAGAAATTCATTGGCATGCTTAAGCTTGTGAAATTTCGTTTATGTATATGTTATCGTGCTGTTGATAGCTATGTATCGTTAAATATCAGCCCGTGAGCCAATATCGAACGAGCCCCAAGCTTCATATTCTGGGGAGAGGGATGATATTTTACAATAGAGCAGCTGTCAAATGACCGATAACTTCTTTTTATCCTTTACTTTGTATTTTGAATTTGTATTTATTGAAGTGAGGTTTCAAATTCAAATTTACGCCGAAAATTATACATACATTTCATTCTGGCGTTTTCAGCAATTTTCAGCTTCAAAAACATGTTTGTAGCTTTTCATCATTTAATCGACAAAGGTTGTGTTACTGGATGAATATTGTAACCGAACTACTTGAAAAAATGTCGATTTTGAATATTGCAGCAACCTTTGGTTGTTAGGATATTCTATCTATCCTTGGAGCTTTTATGACGTCATAATAGTGAACACGTCAAAGCTCTGCAGGATATATTAACGATCCAGTTTCTGCAATTTTCTGACGTTTAATTTATCTATTTGTGAAATCATGACTCTGTTTTGAATACTTAATCTGAAAAAGCAAATGCAATTGAAGTTTATTTTTATCCGTTTGATTTCGTGTGAAAACTTGAATAAAAGATTTTGCCTTTGAAATTTTGGGAGAATCGCTTGATATATCCAGGTCAACCGCCAATATATCCGGGTAAACCGGATATGGTTTTTGCGGAAAGTCTCTGCAGGCTGATATAACTATGAGGAAGGATGATAAGAGCATCATATCATCGTGTCCATATTCGTACTGTGTCCACATTTGTATTGTGTTCACAACCACCTAAATTTGCACTTACCATTTAATGAGCAGGGGGTATATTAGGATGCCATTTGTTTGTTTTTGACTTTTTTCTTGTCCCTCATTTTTGTTTTCCGAGGCAAAACTCAAATTATCCCCCCTTCCTAGTTTCGTATAACAATTACATCTCCATAAAGTGCCCTTCTTTGAGTAAAGTTTCATCAAAATCCCCAAACAAGTGGATCAATAGAAGTTGTGCTTACAAGAAGCGTGCACAGATGGACGGACAGACAGACAGGGTATTTCCAATATACCCCCTTAATTTATTATACCGGTGATAGTTATTGTAGGAGATTATATATTTTGTCAGGTTCGACGTGATCGCATATCCAAGAAATTGCAATACCTACAATAAGACGCCATTTTGAGACAAACAGACAGACTTTTTTGTATTCCTTCTGAAAACTTTTTTTGTGCTTTATCTAAATATTTGTTAACATTGTTAAGTTTTTGAACAGAAAACTCCTTCGGGTCCTATAAAAGTGTAAATAGGTAAGAAATTATCGCATGCATTTTAACTTTCATATTATTCACAATATTTTGACCTAATTTAGCGTTTGACAAAAGATAATTGAGCTTAATTTCAATGCAATCCTGTTGGGTATACACTATGTCGTAAAAGGACGTTGAATACATGTTGAAAAAAGACATTTAAAACCTGTTGAAAAAAGACATTGAAAACTTGTTGAAAAAAGACGTCGAATAAATGTTGAAAGAAGAAAATCATTTCATTTACAACAAGATAAAGACGTAATTTCGATGTCTTCAAAAGACGTTGAATCAATAGGATTTCAATCAGTTTTGCCTGCTAGGAAAACACGGTAAATATGAACATTCTGAGAGCGTATTTGTCATGTCAAGATGAGTTCAGCCATTTGCTCATTAAAACAACATTTTTCTATACAAAAATAAGTCCGATTTTTGTGTGACGTCAGCCAGTACCTCAGTGCCTATATATACATTGCGAAGATGCAAAAAAAAAAATAATAATAATAATCGGTGCGATGTGGTTTGGTTGACTTTTATAGTCATTTTTAAACATAATGAATACGGACAAAACAAAATGGCCATACAGCTCATTAAAATTATTGCAATCAGAGTAAACATATGTGTTGTGGTCTCATGCTCATTTACTCCATATCCTTTCATGTTTTGGTATTATGATGATGAGACATAAGTTATCGAAATGGTCATACGAAGAAAGTAAATTTACAGTAACTTCGGTATTTCATTCTTTAAAATGTAACAACAGCAATTTCATGAGTTTAACGGACGGTTTAGTGAGCAAATCATATTATGACGTCATCGATTACAGAGTTAAAACAGTTGTGACGTTATCATAATGTTGTTTGATATTTGTAAATGGGTAGACATAACGGTCCCCCTTGTTGTCATCTTAGAATCAAAATAAAACAGCCTTTTTTCAAAGATAATACTTACAGAATTTTTAATTTCATTAATGAATCAAACAGTCCATGTGGAAAACTTTTCAAATGGTTTCCACTGATAATCCTGCCAAGAGGGAAGTAAATATAAAGTTAAATGTCAATTGTTTTCGCTTTGATCTACAAAAATCTATAACGTTTTCATTTGTCTTTTTATATCAACGATTTTTTTTCATATTTAATGCTCCCAACAAAAAAGGTGTCAAAAGGTGTATTTAGTTATTTGTTACCACTTGGTCGATACCACTGCTGGTGGACTGTTAGTCCCCGAGGGTATTCACCAGCCCAGTAGTCAGTACCTCGGTGCTGACCCGAAAGCCGATTATATTTGGAACCTAACAATATCTAAATTTTGTTAATTTTGTTGAAAACTTAGGAGTATCTCCCTCATGCAAAGCTCTAGCCTAAGCTGATTTTGGCTTTTTATTTAGATCATATTGGTGAATTGTTCTCTATCAGTTTGTAAACATCTTTGAGGTTATGGTCTTCTAAACGTTTAGATTTTATATGCACCGAAGAGACATAATTTGTCGAAATGCGCATATGCAACATTTAAATTCACAGTAACTTCTGTATTTACTTTAGTTATTATTTGCCACGTGGTTGCCCTTTATACCGATCAGTTTACCCTGAGCGACAGCAAGGGGTAAAATATCGACATAAAGGGCCAACCGTGGTAAAATAAGTATACATTCAAGCTCCCATTAAAGTAAAGGCAAATAATTGTCGTTCAGCCAGTTGAACATATTACGAGAACTGAAAAAAAATATACAAATTTGATATGATATTTAATCAAATATTTAGATGTGGACTTGAGAGCTTGCAATATCTTAATTCATGTAGATTTTTTTGAAAACTAAGGAGTATCTCCCTCATGCATAGCTCTGTCCTTAGCTGATTTTGGCTTTACATTTAGATTATATTGTTTTTTTTGGTTCTCTATCAGTTTTTACACATTTTTGGGTTTATGTTCTTCAAAACGTTTAGATTTTATCTGCACTGAAGAGACATAAGTTGTCAAAATAGGCATATGCAGACATTAAATTCATAGTAACTTCGGTATTTAGTTACTAGATAAAGTTACCATTCACATGCGTTTTCATTTTATTTTAAGATATTGCTTTTTTACAAACCATAATGATTTGTGCCAAAATTTGATTTTAAATGTTCGTAACTCAAAACAATTAAAGGGGTCAACATTTTCTGCTACATTAAATTATGCACTTCCTGTATACGAAAATTTATGTTGAGTATTTCAGAGGATATGCTGACAATCTATCACATCGGGGTTTTACGATTAATCAGATAAAGGGCCAAAAACTCTTGAAAATTATAAGGAATCAAACCTTCTGGTAATAAGCACACACATGTTGTACTCTCTACTCGGACGCGCATGACTGAAACTGAAAATGGGGCTCATTATTTAACTTATCAAGCGTCATAGTTTTCCCATAAAGCTAAAAAAAAAAACAATGAAAAGATATGGAGTAAATGCACAAGTGGAATAGCTCTACAAATACATGGTAAAACTAGGCAATGGAATAATCCTTTTATTTTTGTTCTTTTTCTTGAAATCATAATGACACAATGAGGTTTTCAGCGATGATCTTTGAACATACCTTATAGTGAATAAAAGTTGGTCTGAACCATCGGTTTGAGCGGAATGTTTTTCTAGATATCGAACAACGAGGGAACCCCGGGGTATAGAAATAGGACCTAGTATCTCCGGCTTGCGGTTTATGACCCCCCCCCCCCTAAACGGGGCTGACCCCGAGGGAACCCCGGGATATAGAAAAAGGACCCATTCCGTGGTTGTGTGAAAATTCGGTAATTACAAAAAAAGCATGAGATGTTGGAGCTATACACAGGTAAAAATAGGTAATAAAAAGCAACATAAATAGAATGCTAAAACTTTGATAAATGAAAGTGTATCTAGAAGAGAGATTTTCTCAATAAAAAGATTACCATAACTGAGATATATAGAGAGAACAAGTCTTTTGTATTTCGATTTTTTAAAGGATCACACATTTCATGTGCGACAGAATTAAAAAATAAAATATAACATGAATATGTAGACAATCAGTAAAAGAACATTTTGTGAAACTACTTATTTGTTTATTATCTTATGTCAGTGGCATAGCTGAATGCACAAAATTGAAGAAAAGGGGTTGGAATTTCTGTTTATTTTTGATGGGAGGACAAGTGGGCAAAAACTTCTCTTGTAAAAGGGTATTTATGCCTTTGATTAGTTCTAAGATAGAACGATCACGAAAAAAAGTATCTGCTTAATATGAAGAAGACTTTCTTTGACTTCTAACAGATGAATGTGAAAGATTTATCAGGAGGAGAATATAATTAAATTTGTCGTCAATCGACTTTCTATGGATTTCTTTATTCGCCTTCGGTGTAAATATTTAGTTTTTTTTTCAATTTACTCCTAATGTTTATATGTTTTATCACAATATCTTGATTAGCTTTACAGAAACTAAAGGATTTGCCAATGTACAACAGGACTGTTCAAATCCAACAGGAAAATTGGAAATGTCAACTCCTGTAGTAAAGTCATCGTAAGAAAAACAAAGTGTAGCTGTAAAAGTAAAGAGCTGTTGTCGTTTGGGAAACAGATATCCCATAGCGGTCAACAAGATCGTGATTTCGACCGTAAAACGTATGTATTGATGACTTCAAGCTATGGGTATCAACCGTTGCTTAAGTAGACTATTCGTAAGCAACCGAGCTCTATCAAAGTAGTCACATAAATAACAATTATAACAAATAAATTCTACGCAAGCTAATCAACAGACACTTACAATGCTCCCAGATGTTTTAAAGTATCAAATATTCCGAGCGGGAGACTACCTATCATGTTTTCTTCTAGGCTTCTGTCAAAAAAATGAATTATTATGTTTTTCAAAATATAATGCTAAGAAGTATTTTATTACCTTTGAATGTCTAAATGATTTAACTATTGAAAAAATTACAACCTACATTGTTTCGTAACTTTTGTATGGTGTTGATCTTGATTTTCGCATGTCTTTAACTTGATCTTTATGATACATTGATGACCATTGACATCTGAAATCCTTGCTATATGACAAACAAGATTGTTTCAAAGCCTCTTATTTCCCTATTTCAAGTATCCCCTTGAAAGTAAACGTATCTTCAAAGTTGATTTATGAATGTAGAACTTGTAGTTTATACAGATATACAGTTACATTCTGTTGAGAAGAAAAAGAACAGTCTTAGAAACAGCGTAGTGAGGAATATGTGCAGTCTTTTTCTTTTGTGAATGATAGATAGATATGAAGTGTCAGTTTCATATATAAGAAAGGGCGTAATCAGAAAAAACTCATGTCCGTCACGTTCTCCTGCTTTTTATCGATCTTGATTTCGCCCTGATATGACTCTCTGGCAATGTGAAGTCTACACAGGATTTCATTTTTTCCCTTAGAAGCAATTGGTTGTGGTTACGATTTTTTTCCCTTTTTGTTGATTTTTGTTTTTTGTTCTTTTGGTTTTTTTTTCTTTTAATTTGTTTTTAGTTTTGTTTGTTTGTTTGTTTGTTTTTGGTTTTTATTTTTGTGTTTCTTTTTTGTTTGTGTGTTTTGTTATTCGTTTTTTGTTTGTTTGTTTTTTTTTGTAATTGTCGTTTAATTTATTCCTGATTTAACCTTGACGTAAATTAGTGAAGTCCATACGTTACATGGAGGTTTCGCTCCTTTGGTCGTATGTCTTGCCGTGTCTCTGATTTCTTTTTTTTTGTTGAAAAAAAATTAATGGTTGAAACATATTTATTCAAATAATTATAAACAATCACATAATAAATTATTTAACATACAACAATCATGATATCATTCAGAAGGTAGATGATGATATTAAGTTATATACCCTTGATGAAATCTATTTTGATTAGCTCCCTTGGTAATCTTCTCTTTTTACCTGTAAATTGGTGCCTTCTGCCAAAATCTCCATTTCAATAATGGTAAGTTTTTAAATATGCATAGTGGGGTAATTTTTCTAACGTGCCATTAAGAAACCTCTTGGATGTATTGTCGGTTTTATATAGGTATTTATCCATAAAAATCGCATCTTTAATATTCAATAAATGTTTATTTATTTACAGAACACATTATAAAGTTTTCATTTTCTCGAAATCTGCTGTGACCTACGTGTTATTGAATTTAGCTGTTGCTAGTTTTCTTTGTTACTTGTCTGGTCTACATTAGAATATTATTTCAACACTGGTTGTGTATATGTATTATAAACTTACAAAATTTCTAAAGAAATCAACTGATCAAATATTCCGGGAATTAAAGTTGTAATTCTATTTCCAGCAAGAAGCCTACAAATAGAAAATAGAGGCACGATGTAAAGTACAAGGTATCATAGCTTGACGACAACCTCAGCTTATAAATATTTCACGGTAAATTTCGAGAAAGTAGAATAACAGTTGAAAGAAAATGTCATAATATCCTCTTGCATGCATTCACTTAGCTTTTACATATTATACAAAGTGACGAGAACATGCTCCATACAATGAAAGTTCATTTACAGAGGACATCCAATAATTTTGCCACAAGAAGCCACACACAGAGTCGACTTTTTTTCGTATGGGGTCAATGTTAAACCTATATCGCTTCATGATAAGTGCTAATATCATAATATTTCAGATGACCATCACATTTTCATGCTTAGTTAATACCATCTTGATGTATGAAACAACGGCAGTAGAACACCAAAGGAACAAATGGTGAAATTCACAAAAATCGAAGACCAAAGACAGGGCAAAAACGAGAACACAGAAAACAATGACGCCAGACACAAAAACAATGACGTCAGACAGATACAAAGCACAGAACCAGAAATTACAACATTCAGAACAAAGGCCCTCACAGTGTGACCTCCAGTGCAACTGAGAGTGACATCAGGTGGAAGGATATTAAAGAGTTAGAAATTTACTACGTATTTCCGTCGGGACCTATCTAAACCTAACATCTGCAATGGCGGATATCTTGGATTTCAGACAGGCACGAAATTCATACTTTTGCACATGTTTGCAAAGCTAGATAATTGGAGTTTGCAATTTTCAATAATAAATAACTTGCAAAGTGTTAAAATGATAAAGGGAGAGCTTAGTGGGAAAATATGCTTTGCATATTTTTCATGATTTTTGACTTTTCACTTAAGTTACACATTCTTTTAAAAAAATTGATCTGAAGAAGTACCAGTTTTATCAAATATTATAATCTGCAAGATACGAACAAGGGGTGCTATTTGCATATTGTATGCATATAAAACGCTTTTAAAATGAAAGAGACACGTGTTTTCACATTTCTATTTACAAATATTTGTACATGTGTAATTTTACCGGACACATCATTTGTTTACACACTGAACAACAAAAATTCAAAAGGTAAAAACGTTTAGGAAAAAACAATTTATGCTTAGCAAAATTTTCAAGACAAATGAATTGTTTTGATCATTTTTCTTTACTGAGTTTAATCGGCACACTAAAATTCAACATATCTTTCAAACCTTACTTATGCTAAGATTTAACAAATTTTAATACTGCAACATTCAGAAGTCGTTCGATGGGATTCGATTACTTATTTTAGTTTTTAAAGCTTAATTTAAGCTTAAACTTATAGAAAGCAAAAAAAAAACTACAAATGAAACTTCAAAACGATATGATGAAGTAAAATAAGAAAAAAACGAATTTTGTCTTCTTATCATTTGTAAAGTTTGAATTTAATCCACATACTTAAATTTTTACCTATGTAGATATTTTTTTCCATTTGTACAGTTTTTTTTTTTTTTTTTTTTTTTTTTTTTGTTGTTGTTGTATTAAATGAGTCAAACGTGTCACACTAAAACCTCTTTCCTACCGTGGAGCTAATATTAAAATTCTAATTATCTAATAAAAAAGTGCAGTATTTTTTTTCCTTCTTTCTATTGTTTACCAGTACTTGTTTTTTCATGCCTCTTCTTGTTTTTCTATTAACTAAAGCGTATCGTGGTTGTTTTTTTTTCTTGGTTTCCATACTTTATTTCAGTTTCCACATTGTGGATAATTTTTTTTTATCAAAGATCTCATTTAACTTTTACCATGCATTTTCTGTACAATTGCTTAACATGACTTTAATTTCTTTATCCGATCCATTACGTTGGTATATATATAGAATTGTCTTTTTTTTTCTTTTGCAATATCTAAACCCTTTAAGCCTTAACTTCTTTTCCTAATCTCAGTTATCCCTCTTTTATTTGCAGACTCTGGTACTTACACTTTCAGACGCTGGAATCCATTTATTGTTTTTCTTGTTTCTTATCATAACTTAATGTCTGTTCACTGTCATCAATCTTTTTGATATACCCTGTGTTTGTTAGTTTTGTATCATTATTGATTTTTCGGTTCATGCGTATTCGTTTAGATTTAAACATATGTATTTCGTTAAATAGAAAAAACAAAGGCGATCCGATACAAGTCTTACCACTTTATGAAGTCCTTTCCCGAATACAACGTGTGACATTACATATAATATTTTATGTAAGCATGCGTATCAAGAATCTAATTAATTAATCATATAAATAAAGAGTACATTAGACACTCATATCAATATATGAATTTTTGAATGTGAATTTATTTTTATACATGTTGCCTTTGTATAAGGGAGGATATATATAGGTTTCAGCCTGCTATCCAATTCTTTTCATGTTTATTGAATAAGATAATGTTAAAATCAATATATTAATATGATGTGTGTGTTTTATTCACTTGTGCAATTAAACAATCAGGATTCGATTGGAATCTTCAATAAATTTTAAGACGTGTTTGAATACAGTTTTTTCTTCGTAAGAAAGTATGGAACGGTCACTTGTTACACGGTGGTATTAATTTCGAGATGTTCTTGTAACCAGCCTAAATCAAATAAAAGTCTAGCACGATTTTCAGCATAATTAGCACATTCGAGAAAATAATAATGAACATCTTCACGCGGAGCTCCACATGAACAAGAAGAACAAGCAATGATGTTAACTTTAAACAAGTCAAAATTGACAAAGGACGAAGAGTTTCTGAGTTGGGGAAGAATTATATTAAGTCTACGTTAGCCATAGGGAAATTAATTTGGAAAACATTTCCTTCTCTGCTTAATATCCATTTGTAGAACGTTTTTGAACTTAGAAATTCTGTCGATGTTACTAATATCCAGATCTTGTGCGTTCCATAACCGTACTTTTTGATGGAATAAAATAACTTTGAGTCAGAGAAAGTCTACAAAAAGAAACGATTAAGTCCTCTCCGTTTCATAGTGCATAAGTTGTAGTACTTTGGATTTTGGGAGGTATTATTTCTTTTAGATATTGTGAACCATTGTCATTAATTAGATTGTAAAATAATTGTAAATGTTTGTTATTCTACCTTTCCAATAGCATTTCCCAACCAAAGTTCAGCATATAAATAGTCTAATTTGCTGAAGATTGACAGACCGGTAACGATTCGGGCGGCCTATATTTGCAATTTTTCAAGTCTATCGTAATTGCCAATACCACAGTTAGCCCACACTTCACTGGCATAATCAAATAAGGGACGAACTAAACTAAATAGAACTTTTCTAGATTTTGTCTACTTAATTATTTGTATTTGAGTTTTCGTAAAACGCATAAGTGTTTAATGACACTGGCAACAATATTGTCAATGTGTGTGCTCCATTGGCCATCTACGCTAAATGTAACGCCTAAATGTTTATGACTGGAAGTAAGGGGAATATTTTTACCATTAAAAGAAAAAAATTAAAGTTATCAGATATATCGACATTAGAAAATAACATTATTTCAGTTTTGTCAGGATTGAATGACATAAGCCAACGAGAAGACCTATTGGCAAGTTTCTTGTAGATCATGATCTATGACATTTTTTATAATATTTTGATCATTGCTAGAATATCCTAGAGACGTGTCGTCAGCAAATAATCTGCTCAAGGAAAGAAGATTATCGCCTATATCATTAATATAAATTAAGAATAACAGCCGCCCAAAACAGAGCCTTGAGGTACACCAGCAGATATTCTAACTTAATTGGATTTTGATTCTCTCATAACAACCCTTTGTTTGCTTTCTTGTAATTCTGAAACCATAGTAACAAATTACCCCCTATCCCATAAGCATTCGTTTTATAAATAAGTCCCTTGCGCCATACCTTATCAAATGCCTTTGAGAAGTCACAGTATACAAAACAACTACATTTGTAAACTCTTTCTTTTCTAAGGAATTGAGTATAGAATTATACATCTCTTATAATTGATGTGCAGTCGAATGTTTGGGAATCCCGACTGATATTCAAATATAAGTTTATTTTGTGATAAGTGATTTAAAAACATATTTGTAAACAATTCTATCCATAAGCTCACCTACACAGGTATGGACAATAATAAGTTGGCAAAGAAGAATCTCCCTTTTTAAAGATCGGTGTAGCCTTAGCTACTTTCAAATCTGATCGATATTTGCACTGTTGCGAAGATTTATTAAAAATAATTTTTAACGGAATTGCAGTTTTTCAGGACATTTTTTTTTCGTTTTCGTATTCGTTTCCTATAGCAATACTCTTTGTGCTTTTTATTCGCAGTTAGGAATTAATGAATTAACGAACTAATAAATGGTAGATATTATTATTGAAATATTTATGAATTTAATAGACCACTATATAAAACAGAAAAATCGAACGAAAAATTCATATGAGGGATTTTTGTAAGAACGTAACGGCTAACTGAACCCTATGCATCAATCGTAATAATAAGTCTTACTAGTTTGAAACTTTCCAGTACATACACTGTCACCGGGAAGAGCATTTTCAACAAACCTATATGACGTTTCACAGAAACTTTTAATATAGTTGTCACCACGCCTTATTTTTTTACTTGGAATATTTCTGAATTGCTATTTATAGGGAAAATCATTGTTGCATTACGAGACATACCGACCAAATATCCTCTGTGATCAATCTACATTATAAGAGGTTGTAACGATCTGGAAAATCACTATGATGGTGGTAATCGTCTGCAGTTGAAAAACAGTGGTCTTTCGGATAATTTACTATGAGTGCCCTTTATCTTTGTTTATATCTTTGTTAACAAGCTTTGTTAAAAGCTTTGCAGGAGGGTAATACAAACGAATATAGTGCGCAACTATTAGAAACTAAAATAGAATCTTGTAGCAGACGTTTTTAGTATTTTTTTTATTCTTATATGACATTTTATGACCAAGGCAAATATTTTTTTTCTATTTACGTCTTTGTACACATAATAAATGCGATAATCCTGTTTTGTGGAGTTTCTGTTGTGATATCATTCATACGTTATTGGATATTACGATATGGGTCAATGCCATTGCTGCTTGTTCGATCGATATAAAAATTGAATTTAAACACTGGTTAAGGTGGTTCGGGTGTCTAAAACTGAAATTTTGAAGTGAATGAGACAAACTTTCAATCACAGAAAAATAAGAAAGATATATGGCTTTGTTTTTAGTCCCCTGAACTACCTTAGATATATAGTGTATATGTAAAATTAAACTTACAAGCTTCCTAAAGCAGTCAACTGACGAAATATACCAAGAGGAAGAATTCTAAGCCTGTTGTTACGAATGTCCCTATTTAGAAACAAACAACAGTAAAATGCAATTATTAGTATTCTTGACTTGTAAAATATTTTACAATGCTATACAAATGTAGAAAATTTTGAGAATTTACAATAACAGTTAAGGTAGAAAGACACTTGTTTTGATTTGATCTGCACTGATGAGACATTAGTTGTCAAAATGCGCCTACGCATGAATTAACAGTATCTTCGGTATTTTGTTATTTACGTCAGTGAATTTTTGTTGTAAATAGACAAAACTGAAGACCCCATCTTACAGACCTGAAATCTACAAAAAGTATTAGTCACGATGCTTCTTTTTTCTAGAATCAAAGTCGAAGTTTGTTCATTTTTTACATTTTTTTTTTCACCTGAGTTTACATAGAATGTACTGGGAAAATATTGACAGTCAAACTTTAACTTGACGGAAATAAATCTTTCATTTATGATTTTTTCAATTTGTTTCCGGGAAAAGGAAGTTGATTCGAGACAAAGTGAACGAAATGTTACGTTTCACATCAGTCAATCATTTGAATTATGACGTCACATAGGAAAACCTGTCAAATGACTGTTCAAGCCAAAAGATTAAACCAAACCCGCATTCGACTTTATTCTCTTTAGAGCAGCAACCTATAGTCTAAAATTTCAAATTTAATCAACCACCCTAACACACGGCTAAATCATACCTAATATTGAAGGAAATGATATGACGCTTTGGTTTTGACTGGTCGTAAACGTGAAATATGGTGCAAATTTTTAGAATCTAAGGTCAAAGGTCAAATTTTCAAAATTTACTTTTTTGTAACGTTTCAAAGCATATCTCAAAATATTCACAAATTATTGCTTTTATTATCATTGATTTTGTCTCTCAGGTGTTTTATGATAGAATTAAAAGCAAAAATCAAGAAGAATAACCCCTTCGCGATGCGAATTACGTCCTTTTTCTCAAATGAGGAAAATGTTCACTTTAAGGGAATTCAAAGCAAAATGTATTGCCAAAAATACGTAATATAACAAAAATAAGTAATTTACATTCATTAAATGAGTATTTATAAATTTCCATTGCAAATAAAAAATACATTGTATGAAAACCCTGACGGATAAGAACTACTTCAGTGCTTACATGATTTAATTTCAGAGTTTAACTGGTGAAAAAATTCTAGAAAAGTGATTATTCAGAGTTCTCCGTCAATGTGCACATCTAAGCGTCATTTCCTCAATAGCGATACAGTTTCATGAAATTCTGTTGTTTTGATTGTAGGAACATGACTGTTGAACAGGTCAAAACATTATACCTTTCGAAGCTTGTACTTGGAGTGGTGTTCAAAGCAAAGCAATAATGAATGATCTGAATTGGTCTCGTTAAATGTTGAAAATGAATTCTATCCCTCTGGATATGATAGGGAAAACTAGTCCCCAATATTTTGAAATTATACAAAATCTGACTAGCACGATAGAATGTTTGAGTAAAGTGTAATACAAGTACAAACAATTAAAAAAACGCTTATTCATGCGTGTAAACGTAATATAGAAACTGAAGTTCTCTGAGATTTCCGAATTTCCCCCCTTTTCCGATAAATAATCAATATCTGAAAAAAAAATAGGAAGATAATTTTCAAAATGTTGCCGGACATATGTTAACATTTCGATTTTAAAAAAGTATTATCAGTTTAATGAAATATGATACATTAAAATGCAGTGCTTGACTAAAGAAGAAACTCGAAACTTTTGAAAATTTAATTACCCTTGTTTTAGCACCAATAAAACATAATTGCACCTCCTATTTTTGATCTTGATCTGAGCAATTTAGAGGGTTCAAATAACCAAACATGGCTTACACAATGTATTTGTCATTAGGGGATACTGGTATGTCGTCTGGAACTCATTGGAATTTGATGAAACTATAACATGATGCCACACTGCACCCTCTGTTCAGATTTTGTGGATCCCCATGGCCAAACATGCACTTTACCATTCTATGTTTTGAGGGGGTACTGGTATGATTTCTGCGACCCTCCAAAACAAATGAAACTTTCAGAGAACCTTAATTGCATGATGCTTAGTTCACTTTCTATTTTAGATTTTGATTTGACCAATTTTGAATGTTTCCCATACAAAGACTTTGCCATTCTTTGTCATAAGGGGTATCGGTACGCTTTCCGCAACTCCACCTAAACAAATGAAGATGATTTGATGAAACGTTCAGAGAATCGTTATCATATTATGGCATAGTGCACTTTCTTTTTTAGATTTCAATTGATAAATTTTTGAGGTGTCCCATTGCCAAACATAAACTTTACCACGCATTATCTAAAGGGAGTAATGGTATATTATCCGCAACTCCTCCTAAAATAATGCATGGATTTAATAAAACTCTCAGAGAACCTTTTACACATGATTCCTTCGTGCACCCCCTGCTTTAGATTTTGATTTTACAATTTTGGAGTTTAACATATCAAAAATCAACTTTGTTTTTCAAGTATCCAATGTGGGGCGGGGGTATCATTAAGTTGAGCTATGATCACACTATTTCTAGTTTCAGATTGCTGACAATTACTTCTGTGTATATGTTTTGAGTTATTTTATATCACTTTTGTATAATTTGTTTACAAAAGTTTTGGTAAAATGTTTTGTTTAAGAAAAGACTCTCAATGGCTGTTTTAACCAGGTATTTTCACTGGACTATATTTTTGTCACAAATGTCAGTATTCATATTTCAGGTAGTCAAAAAATTATAAATACTCATTAAATGAATGTAAATTACTTATTTTTGTTTTAATTCTAATTTTTGCAATGAATTTTGCTTTAAAATCCCTAAAAGTGAAAATTTTCCTCATTTTAGAAAAGGGACGTAATTCATATTGGGGAGAGGTTATTGTTCTTGAATTTTTGCTTTTATTTCTATCATAAAACACATGAGAGACATAATCAATGATAATAAAAACAATCATTTGAGAATATTTTGAGATATACTTTGAAACGATAGAAATATACAAAAAAGTACATTTTGAGAATTTGACCTTTTACCTTAGAATCTTAACATTTGCACCATGTTTCACGTTAACGACCAGTCTATACCAAAGCGTCATTTCAATTCCTTCAATATTAGGTAAAATTTAGCCGTGTGTCATGCTGGTTGATTAAACTCCAAAAATAAGATAGATATTCACGACAGGTTGCTGCACTATTTAGTTGCGCAGCGCAACAGTATCAATCTACCTAAAAATGATGACTAATGATTTTCATGGAAACAACCATATTTATATAGTACAAAATGAAATGGAGAAAAAATGTGCTTTTGTTTATTTCATTTTACTTGCACAGTGTTTACTTTATTAATTTTTTTTACTCTTTTTAATTTCCGGATTTGAATGTCCAACAAGACAGGTGACCAAAGAAGCAGGAGATGCTTACTCTACCGGTGTACCTGATCTCATATATGGATTTTCATTGAACCCGTGTTGTTCTTTGTATGTGTGTGTGTCTTCATTTTTCGTTTCTATGGCGAACTTAAGTTATGTTTTTGTTTCATTGTCCTCAATGTATTTATTTAAGACTGGTTTTCCTGGAAAAAAGAATAAAACACTTACAAATTTTGCAATTGTTTTAAGGCATCAAATATTCCGAGTGGTAGACTACCTATCTGATTTTCGCCCAATTCTCTGTCAAAACAATAATTCATATATATGTTAAAAATAATAAGCCTACAGGAAATGTACCTTTAAACGTCTTCTTCATAGAACCTTAGATAATTGATAAAGCAAGAATTATAGATGACTAGATCTAAATTATTAAGGCTCCCAAACGAAGTTTGGGGATACTTATTGTTTTACTCGAGTTTCTTCCGCCTCAAATTTGTCCGACCATTTTCCTGGAGACTAACGATCAAATTCTAATCAACTTCAGAGGAAGATGTATCCCTATCCCGAAAGGTGCAACTAAGTCTTGGGATTTTCTAAATGGCACCGGTTACCATGGAAACAGAAAAAGGCGTTAAAATTGAAAATGCTCAGAATGAATTTTAACTTTATAGAATGGTTATCTAACATACTGTAAATTGCATTCTGGTCTTCAAGACTTCAAAATGGCAGTATATCAATATTACTACTAAAATTTCTAAAATAATTTTTTTTTCACCTTTTCAATTTTGTAACTATCCAATTGATCTGCACTGAAGAGACAGAAGTTGTCGAAAGGCGAATATGCAGCAACTATTTATTACCACTGGTGATGGATTATTAGTCCCCGAGCGTATTCAAAAACCCTGTAGCCAGTACTTCGGTGCTGGTCGGAAAAGCGATTTAATTTTAAATTTTGGAATATATAAGTTTTAGAAAATTTTGATAAAAACTAAGGAGTATCACCCTCCTGCATAGCTCTGCCCTTGGCTTGTTTTTACTTTTCTATTTAGATCCTATTGGTAATTTGTTCTCTATCAGCTTTTACACATATTTCGGTTTATGGATTTCCAAATGTTTTGATTTGTTCTGCACTGGAGAGACAAAAGTTGTCGAAATGCTCATATGCAAATAATATATTCACAGTGACTTCGGTATTTTATTTTTATAGCATTTTGGCCGATTCCTTTGCTGGTGGATTGTTAGTCCCAACACAGTAACAAGTACTTCGGTGCTGGCCCGAAAACCGATCTAACTTGAAAACTTGCAATATATAAATTTTTGAAAATTTGGTTAAAAACTAAGGAGTATCTCCCTCCTGCATAGCTCTATCGTAAGCTGGTTTTGACTTTTCTATTTTGATCTTATTGGTAATTTGTTCTGACGAGACATAAGTTGTCAAAATCCGCATATGCAGAAACTAAATTCACAGCTACTCCGGTATTTTGTAATTTGTACCATAAAAAGTTACAAGCTTGCTAACTTTGAATTTTAAAATACATATTATGAATACATTTTACCAGAGGATAAACGACTTTGATTGGTAAAATGAAATTCTGTTTCTTATTGGATGACCTTAAAAAAGCAATTACAGATTCTCGTTTCACATTTCCTAATACTATAATTAGTGTTTTTATTTCTATTTATACTCAATTTTCCGGTGCCGATAACAAACTGCATTTTCTTACAATATACTTGTTGAAGGCCTCATGGTGACTTCAAGATGAAGAACAACAATAAAAGCGTTGTTCCTTTGCTTGTTTTTTACCATGTATTTGTAGAGATTTTGTCTCATGTGCATTTACTCCATATCTTTTTATTCACCATGTAATATCATACGGAAACTCGTATTTTTGTGCAAAAACCCACTTTTTGTGGCTATTGTGTGTCATACAGTGTCCATTGGACGTAGACGTGAAACGTGATCGTGTATTTGTTATCTAAATCCAGGATAAATGCTTAATGTATTTAATGTTTATTCACCACCATCATGCAACATGAAATGTCTCTGAAATTTAATTTGTTAACGATTAAATGCCATGATGTAAGAATAGATCGGCAAAGTGATACATCAGCATCAGCCATAGCAGAAAGTCTCTTTCCAAATTGTAACTTCTGAGAAATTACGGCCTAACAGGACGACCCTCCCAAACTCAATAATGGCAAGGAAGAGCTTGGAATAGAAAAGAACATGTTGTTTCCAATCAGACAATGATGATGGTAAAAAAAAGCTACTATATTATATCAAAACGTATGAAAAGCTGCTGATACCATTGATTGCCCACTATGTTTGTAAACATTTAAATATTTGATCAGGAGCGTAGCAGATGGTCAAATAAAGAAATGTAACCCATACTCGTACGCCAATCGACTATTAACTAGTGGCAACCATGAGTCAATGCGATAATAGTATTACATGTTATTTTGAATTTGTGCATTATCTTACGTACAAAAACGCCGATAAGAACCATTGTTCTGAAATAACGTCACCCATGTGATATTGTCATATGACTGACGGGACGGTCATAATTGCTATAGTTGCTAGTTGAGATCCATATTAAAATTGTGGTTAAAATCCGATCGGGTACTTACAAGTTTGTTAACTTAATCAACTGATCAAATATTCCAGGAACAAGAGTTGAAATACTATTTTCACTAAGATACCTATAAAGAAAAAAAAGTTACCCAGTACAAAATCGTAATTTGACGTTAAGCTGCACAATAACTAACTTCGGGAGTTTAGAAGATGACAACCTGTCTTGCAAACTGTCTAATTGATATTGATATTGTTCAAAATGATTGCAACAGTTTTCATACAATGAGAATTTTTTTACAATTGACATGAATAATTTCGTTTATTCTTCTACATGTTCTATGTGTGTGAAAGAAGCCAAAAGTAAATGTGGGACTTTCTTTATTTTATTTTATTTTTCTTTTGTCTTTGTTTTGTTTGTTTGCTTGTTTTTCTTTCTTTGGGGGGGGGGGGTGGTTCTTAGTTTCCTTTTTAAGCTTTTGGGGGTTTTATTTGTCCATTCGTTTCACTTACGCTGTCTTTATTCTATGCATGTTTTATTTGATGCCAGTGGCCAATGGTTTTACTTTTGTATATAGGTAATTAAATATTGTAAAATATTCTAAAATGCATGGTATTCATTGTTTTTATTTTGCAAGGCCTTAATATTATGTTATCTATTTGGCCTAGTTATGTAACTTGTTTACAATAAACAGCGGACAAGGTTATTACACCCTAGAACATGTAGAATTTTCTGGTATTTGAATATTTTAACACATAAGAACTTTCTGGAACAATCACTTACATAATCATATAAGTCATGTGATTGTCAGTTATTTGCGAATGTTCTGGATGTGTCTTTTCAATGAATATTCTAGAAACATTGTATGTATAAATATAAGTTAGTAGAAAAAGGGTTGAATTCAGTCAGTTTAATACGTTTCTACAGGATTATTACGCACATCTTATGTGTTTGAAATCGACATCAGTTATTTAGAACTTATCTTTAATTATTGAGTGGGGTTTATAAGGAATATACATCTGGACATTTATTTGTTGACGTAAGTAGATTATTAACTTGGATATTCATTAGCGATCTTCATTACTGTCAGGAACACTTGTAAAGTGTAATCTTAAAACTGTACATTTAATTTTTAAAATATTTTTGTTCTCTTATTAAAAAGTTAATTTGAGCAAAATTTGTTTTTTATACTCCTTACTTAAATCTATATATCATTTCTTCTTCATAACTTTTTTTTTATTTTGACGTTATTTTTAATTTGTAGCGGTTGCGTTTGCTTTTGAGGTTCAAAATCAATCATGCAGTGTCTTTTGTTTAAAAGGCAGCATGTGACCAAGTTGGTTTTGCACCGTTTAAACAAGTTATTATTGGGAAGCCAAAATTTTCATTTCATTTCAGTCTATTTTAGCAACTGTGACATATATCTTTTGGGTAGCGTCCATCAACATTATTAAGATTTTGTTTTAAGTGACAAGTAAGCATGTGCTCAAGTGTTTTATTTTAATTTGATGAAGAATACTCATGATACTCAAGTTAACTTTCGGAAACCAAACTTTTCTTGAATTCTGGTCTAAGGACCGGTGACCTTGAACTTGGGGATAACCATGCAAAATTAAATAGGGTCTGTCTTGTGTGATAACTAAACATGTGACTAAGACTTGGTTTTAATCAGATGAAGGATACTCAATTTATCATCTGGGAACAAAAATTTTCTTTATTCTTGTTTAAGTTAACATCAAAATACAGACGGACATACGGATCTGAGTAAACCTCTCATTTGCGGGAGGGGGATGGAATAAACCGATTATCATTGTACAAACGGATATATGATTGTTTTGATATGCAATCATGTTCTAAATGTAATTGAACATTGAAACTTAAACATAAATTCTTTAAATACTTTCGACAGCTGGATAAAAGTGTTAACTGTAGGCAAAATTAACAGATAATCATAAACGTTAATGGCCAATTTAAAAGCAAAACATTGGAAAATGTGATTGAGATGATTTAAATCTAACACAAGAAGGAGTGTCAGACAAAAAAATCCAAGACACCCAAGGGTAAGATTTCAATACTCGGAGGAAGCTTGCTGAAGCAGAGACGCTAGAAATCTTATCCGAGGGTCTATGGGATTTTTTTGTCTGACAATCTCACTGGTGTTCGAATAATATTCGCACCCTCAATATCTTAAAAATGAAGATAAAAACGATTGTTGTCAATAGTGAATTACTTCACCGACGCCATAAAGCATGGAGTATGCGACCGAGTACGAGGTTCTTTGAGTGCTAAAGAATTAAGCATTAATGATGTCTTTTTGTTGAAATTTTTGTCTTTCATGGGCAGTCGATATTCTATTTACTGGTATTAAATTATATACGTTCCCATTCATGTTGACAAATCGATTATATTACTATAACTAGAGGCTCAGGGACTGAGCCTGTATCGTTACCTGGCAAAATGCTTCTTTGCCATGCATGACTAAAAATGATGTCACCAATGGTGTCAAATGTTTAGCTATGTTCTTCATTAGCACCCACGTTTTTGGTCTGATCCTATTGAATGAATAATTTTTGCAAAGGACCTTCTATACATTTAATTAGATTTGCTTGGTTAGTTTTAGAGATGATGATGATTTATAAGGACGGTTATCTCATTCGAGGCTGCAATGTTAAACTATGAACCGCACTGGAGGCCATCTTTTTTTGTCGGATCGAAATGAAATGAGGAATTTTTGTAAAGAAACTTCAATAAATCCTTACTGAAAAAAATTATTTGAATTTGCTTCAGTAGCTTCAGAGGAGATAGCAAATATATGATTTTCCCATGTTAGACTATGTTCTGCGCTGGCAGCCATGTTTTTGAGGGAATTTCGGCAATCTACATGAAGGACCTTTCAAAAATCTTTTCTGTAAAGTTTTGTTCAATTTGCTTTAGTAGCTTCAGAGGAAATAACAAATATATGCTTTTCCTATAGGGTCCCTTGTTTTAAAGCTACGTTCTGCGCTTGCGACCATGTTTTTTTTGCAGATAGCAAATATTTTGGCAATCTAGATTAAGGACCTTCCATTCATAAATCCTGTAAAGTTTGGTTCAATTTGCTTCAGTAGCTACTGAGTAGATAGCAAATATATGCTTTTCCCTTATGGTCATATGTTGAATATGTTCTTCGCTAGTGGCCATGTGCTTTAGAATATCAGAAAGATTTCGGCAATCTACATAAAGGACCTTCCATAAGTCATACCTGTAAAGTTTGGTTCAACTTGCTTCAGTAGCTTCACAGGAGATAGCAAACATATGATTTTACCATAAGATCCCATGTTAAACTATGTTCTGCGCTGACAGCCATGTTTTTAGCCGATCAAAAATAAAATTCGGTTATCTAAGTAAAGGACCTTCCAATCATGATTCATGTAAAGTTTGGTTCAATTTCCTGCAGTAGTTTCAGAGGAGATAGCAAATATATGCTTGTCCCATAGCGTCTTATGTGAAACTATGTTATGCATTGGCAGCAATGTTTTTTGGTGGAATGGAAAAAATTCAGTAATCTAAAGAGCTTTCATACATCATTCCTCTAAACTTTTATTCAATTTGTTTAAGTAGATTTGGAGGAGTTAGTCAATATATGCCTTTTCCTTAAGGGTCCAATGATAAACTATGCCCTGCGCTGGTGGCCTAGTTTTTGGCGGATCGAAAAAAAAATTTGGCAAACTTAGTAAAGAACCTTTCATACATCATTCCTCTAAAGTTTGGTTCAATAAGCTCCAGTAGCTTCAGATGAGATAGCAAATATATGCTTGTCCAATAGGGTCCCATGTTAAGCTATGTTCTGTGCTGGCGGCCATGTTTTTGGCGGATCGGAAAAATTTCGGCAATCTGAGTAAAGGACCTTCAATACATCATTCCTGTAAAGTTTGGTTCAATTTGCTTCAGTAGCTTTAGAGGAGATAGCAAATATATGCTTGTCCCATAGGGTCCCATGTTAAATTATGTTCTGCGCTGGCGGCCATGTTTTTTGGCGGATCGGAAAATTTTCGGTAATATAAGTAAAGGACCTTCCATACATCATTCCTGTAAAGTTTGGTTCAGTTTTGTTGAGTTGTTTTAGTAGAGATAGCCAAAATAAGCATTTTCCCATAGGGTCCCATGTTAAACTATGTTCGGCACTGGTGGCCATGTTTTTTGGCGGATCAGAAAAATTTCGGCAAACTTTGTGAAGGATCTACCGTACATAATTCCTGTGAAGTATGGTTAAAATTGGTACAGTGGTTTCAGAGGAGATAGCCAAAATGTGAAAAGTTTACGGGCGACGACGGACGACGGACGCCAAGTGATGGCAGATTTTTGGCCAGATGAGCTAATAAAAACTGGCTCGAATAAAACCTGTAGCTAGTTTTATACCTCCTGGAATCTTTGAATGCATATTACATAGGGTCCAATGTTAAAGCTGTGTTCCGCGCTGGCCGAAATCTTGGATAAGATACTGACCTGCAGGATCTTTTTGGGCGGGACCATCTAGAGATCATAATGACTAAGTTTGTTTATAATTGGAAAAATAGTTTTGGAGATCTATCGGATAATTTTTTGAAAAGTACCATCTAAGGACCATTGTGACTTAATTTCATTAATATTCGGGGATATTTCATAATCTTTTCTTAAGGATCCAATGTCGAAATTATGTTCCTCATTGTCGGCTTTCTTCGGTGAGGTTACGGACCTGCCGGATACAATTTCTAAAGAAGACCACCAAAGGACTACTGTGACCAAGTTGGCTTAATGGTTTCAGAGAAGAAGATCTTTGAATGAAAGGTTTACGACGGAGAGAGGGACGACGGACGCCAAATGATGGTACACGCTCACCCTGGCATAGCCAGGTGAGCTAAAAACCGTTTTACAGCGCTTGGCTTTTCTCGACAGTTTGTCAACACTGGTTCGTATTCCGGCTATTCCTTAAATTATCCGACTACCACGCATAGACACAAAATTCCATCAAAAACCTATTATGATTGAAAATCTCAGTATTTAGACGGAGCCCCTTGAGCCAATTTAGGTACATGGCACAATTTATTAGGACTTAAAAGGTAATTTCTATAGAAAGTGTCACCCGGAGCAATATAGGTACAGGGCACTATCTTTGAGAATTATTACGTCGCGACGATTTTTGGAGTCGTTTAATACCTTGTTTTTGTCCAGATGTAATTATGACTGTGTAGATTTTATTAATAACAAAAGTTTTTATCAGATAAATATTAAGTGAATGCAAAAGATTCAACACTTTAAGTGACAACACTGTTATTTAATATTCTCTTTCTCCTGCTTGTGTTTTTTCGTTTATTTGCAAGTGCTAATGTAAAACAAAATTGACCTTCATAGAGTCTGCAGCTATATTTACAAATACTGAAAAGCCGAACTCCTTTGTTCCCAAGAGTTTATTTACAAATCCTTCAAATTTGTCAAAGAACAGACATCTGACCATGTTAACAACAGAGTTAGTATCGAATTACAAATTGCTGATTTAAATATACCTAGATTTTAAGAGTATATGTGCAATTGTATTTAATGATGTCATCGCCTAAGAAATAGCATCGTGAGTTAGGCTACAGGTAGAAATCTATCAAACGGTAGACGAAGCCTCATCGTATAATAGATTTCTACTTGTAGCTTAACTCACAATGTAAGCTCTTTAGCCGATGATCATGTGTTTGCTATCTTTGCCATGAGTTTATATGCATTTTAACCCGAGTTTGAGCTTCAGATGTATTATTCAAAAGGAACAAAACAGGGTTAAAATTCTATTTATATTGGCTGGCATGGTTTATTTTAATTCTAGATATTGTATATTTTGTATCTATTCTGTTTACCGATCAGCTAGCCAGCACATCTTTCAAACCCCAAAATGCCTCACTGATTGTGTGACGGGTGCTGTATGAAGAGCAGGATAAGCTTACCCTTCCGGAGCTTCTGATGTCACTGTTTTTATTTTATGGGTTCACACTGTAAGTTCTTTAGTTTTAAGCTATATATTAGTAGTCTGTGTTTTGTGGGTGTGTAGTGTCTTTGGGCTTCCGTACTCTGGTGTTTTTGCTTTTGACTTGTCGCTGGACTTTGATTAATATAATGTTGTGTGGTGTTCCTTCGGTATTCTACTATCGTTATTCTGTAAAACTGAGGAAGATGAGCAGTAACATTTCGTTGAAGAACACGGACGAATATTTGAAATTCCTTCTTATTTTTATATCATTTACATTATTTTGACAGAAATTCCTCTTTTTTTCTGTTATTTTGGTTCTGAATTTTCAAACCACAATGCTTCTAAAGCGGACGTTATGATTTTGATTAAAACATCAGATTGATAATTGCATCTGACCCCGATTCACCCAGTGCTATGTTGTTAAGAGCAAGTAATCGTCGGAAAGTTATACAAAATGCTTATGGAGAAAGCACATAATGAAAGTATTAAATGGCCGATTAAAAA
This sequence comes from Modiolus philippinarum, assembly GCA_002080025.1. Taxonomy (NCBI): domain Eukaryota; kingdom Metazoa; phylum Mollusca; class Bivalvia; order Mytilida; family Modiolidae; genus Modiolus; species Modiolus philippinarum. The sequence continues at coordinate 13,090 of MJUU01056892.1, read as the reverse complement.
CTGATGTGTGAAGTGTTATTTGCTCATGTGCAAGAAATATGATTGTTATTTTAACAGGCCTTTATATAAGGGTTACAGGAAGCCATAATGAATAGTTATGTACAAAGATATCTGAATATTGGTTTTGATATCATCCTCTACTAATATTGACTCTTGAGTTCATCTAGGGTCACTATGAAGGTCTGAGGATAACGAGGTCAATAAGAAAATACCAATGTATTTATCTTTATTTACTTTAAAGCATATAGTTCTGTGATTTAGACTCATATCATGTTGATTAAAGAATCTTCGTGAGCATGCTCATATACCCCACGCCCCTACATACAGGATAAATAACTCAATACCAAAGTTACTGTGAATTTAATTTCTGCATATGCGCATTTTGACAACTTATGTCTCTTCGGTGCAGATAAAATCTTAACGTTTGGAAGACCATTAACTAAAAGATGTTTAAAAAATGATAGAGTGACAGTGATTGGAAGAGCGCAATGCCATTTAAATTTATGTTTGTTGACAATCCCGCATCCATGACCAGATGGATGCATTTAGCAAAGAATTCCACTCAAACCGGTGCTAGGGGTCGTCTTTAATTACTATGAGGTATAAGCAAAGCTCATTGTTGAAGGTCTCATCGTGACTTCATAATGAAGAACAACAATAAACGCATTGTTCCGCTGCTTGCTTTTACCATGTATTTGTAGAGAGTTTGTCTCATGTTGATTTACTCCATATTCTTTCATTGACTATGAATAATTATCTGGACAAATGACAGGTATGATAATTACCGGACGGAGTGACATACTAGTAAAAAACTCGTTGCATTTATATTATTCTCTATACACATGATTTGTGGCTGCGGGATGTGTATTTCTCTCGCCTGCCGACCATTCGAGGAAGCAAAGAATCAATCGTGTCTTTTATAATCAAAGAACAGGGGATTTATCAATTTTTGTTAAAAGGAAATACTTACAACCAACGGAGGTCTGTAAAGTCATCGAATACACCAACTGTCATGGCTGTTATTTGATTGCATAAAAAGTCACTGTAAAAAAGAATTAAAAGCATATAAATCTACTGAGGTCAAATCTATAATCTTTGATGTACTTTGTGAGGATAAATACAAGTTTTGTTGATTGATTGATTGATATTTTAACAACTTCACCAATATTTCAGCTATATCATGGCGAGAACTGTTAAGTATATCTAACGACTTTAATAAATATATTAAAATATCAATTGAAGCTTTATATAACAATCATGTAAAAATTTTAAAATACTACAGAACAAATATTGAGGGTTGTCGTCGAATGGCAGCCATTTATATCCCTGCTCAATGAATACTGAAGCAATTTGCAAAGTGCAAATCTAAGTGTGTAGAGACACTATACAGGTGTTGACACAAAACTAGAATTCACATAATGATAAATCTCGACAAGGAAAAAAAATCAATGTTTTCGTCAAACAGCTAGAAGTAGAGGAGTTCAGGACTTAATTGATAAATTGAGACAGGGTACAATTCATCATACTAAAGCTTCGGACCATATATCAAAATCACAACTATATAGACGATGAGAAATCCTTGACGAAAAATTTCAGTTTACGGTTATAATGCCAAAACACCAAGTTATCATCAAATGGGAAGTAGATAAGTGATGGACTTAAATAAAGGAGACACGGTGCAACTCATCATATCAAAGCTTAAGACCAAATATGAAATCATTACGACACACACATTGACGAAAATTTCAATGTATATTTCACGAAAGGGTATGGAGTAAATCATTTGTAAGTGAACATGAGACCATAACACATATGTTTACTCCAATTAACTGCAATGATTTTAATTAGCTGTATGGCCATTTCGGAAATTACATCATCATCAGCAGCACTGGAACCCAAACATAGGAAATCCATAATTTCAAAAATGTTTATAATGCATAAAATATAATTATAGCTATATCGGTAAAATGTTAAAGTTATCGTCAAACAGGAAGTAGATGAGTAACAGATAGAAAAAGAAGGGGACATGGTACAACTTATCATACTTAAGTCTCAGACCAAATATCAAATTATTATTACATACATAGGCTGGGAAATCCTTGACGAAACATTTCAATATACGACTATAATCCGAAAAATCAGAAGTTATCGATAAACAGGAAGTAGATTAGGGGTGGACATTGAAAGGGGAGGTACTGTACAACTCATCATACTCAAGCTTAAGACGAAATATTAAATCAATACTACATACACAAGCTGAGTAATTATTCACGAAAATTGCTCAAGACGGACGGACGGACGGACGGACAAGGGTAAACAGTATATTCTTTCTTTCAGCTCAGGGGTATAATAACAAGTTTGAAAGAGTCTGAGATCGATATGATAAGAAAAAAATTGAGGTATGAGACCTCAGATAGGACGACCAATAAACCTTTGTCAGAGATTACCAGAAAGTAATCTTAAAAAGATGGTAGTAAAGCAAATGTATGGTCTCGGATTTCTTAGAATTTTTTCAAAAAAGTTTATTTAAAATTGTGCTTGACTACTTTCTAAATATTTCATTTTTACAAACTGTATCGCTTACCAAAGTATGTAAAACCTTTGTAAGCGATACAAATAAAACGATTTTACTTGTATATAATTCGAACGTACAGTTTTGAAACTGTGGCCGTTTCTGTCTAACGGATTGTTGACTTTGATTGTTGTTAAAATACATTTTTTTTGGTTAAAAAGCGATTTTATAAACATATAATGAGGGTGGTATCGTTCCAACACACGCTTATACATTTGTAGGTCACAATTTATTTATCAAAACTGAGTCATTTTTAGTAAACAGTAAATATAATTATCTACTTATCTCAACTTTCAACAGATGTATTTGTATCAATACGGACTGCTTCAGAAAAAAAAGAGATAATTCTTTAAGCAAGCGTATTTTTCTTGCCGACTGAAGTAGAAGTAAATGATATACAATGATGACTTTGATAGGTTGCTACTGGAATTAATCAACCTGAAAAAAAGTTATAAGGCTGAATACCAGGTGGATATTGCTTTTTGATGGTTGATAAATCCATGTCGTAACCTATTTACAGTCTAAAATTGTTTTATCCTATGATTATGCATAAGAAAAAACTTATCAAAGAGAATATTGAAATTTTAATGTCTTTTCTTTGTCTGTTTTGTAAATAGATAACAAAATACTGAAGTTAACTGTGAATTTATTCTGAATACTAGTTAATTGTATAAATAAAATTAATTTCATCTTTAATTAACAATTGAAAGAAAAAACAACATTCAAAAATCAAATACTGCCATTCTTTCCTAGATTTATTTGAATATAGAAATTTTGAATTTTTGTTCCTTATTCTTAGCTTTTTTCAAGTTGATATAAAATTCCAGACAACTTGTGAATTACAAATGTAGTTTAGCACATTGTAGGTTGAAATAACATTCCAGACAACGTAAAAGCTATTTTTAGCCCATTTGAGGTTGACATCATACATATTCATTACTTTTCAAGATGTTTTCAGCCAATCAGATAACACAAAATATACCATCATAGAATAATTGTTTTTATACTAAAAGAGACTATACTTAACCTTTGTATCGAGTATCATGAGATATAAGCCCTTTATTTAAGGACAATCGGGATAAAGACTTCAAGCATGACAACGTACGTTTGCAAAGGAAATACGCTCGGCATGTTGAGTAGGTATTCAGTCGAAGAATTCATAGACAAATTTTCATTGCATGGTGCATGAAGACACACATTAAGTGTCGTATTTAAATTACAACCTATACTTTTCAACTACCAAATGAGATCCTTTCTCTACTTATTATTTCTTTTGATTTTGCTAGTTTAGATGAATTATATAAAGTGTGTAAAGGTGTGGATTCCCTGCTAGCATTAGTCCTCTCAAACAAACAAGTCGCATCTCAGTTCTGGGGCTCTTTATAACCACAGCTTTCACATAGTATGTAGGTATCACATAATAAAAAATACCATGGAATAACAATAATAGACTATAAGTAAAAATATATAACAATACAAATAAGTACTTAAGTTATATCACATTTACTTTTTACATAATGTTCAACAAAGTACACAAATTATGGCCATTTGAATATTCATTAGTATCAACTTTCTACTTTCTGACCTTTCAACTCATTTGGTGTATATTAAATATGTCTACGATCAACGGGTATGATCTTAAAAATAAATTATACAAAACTTCATTAATCACTCCATAGTATGGTTTACCTATCTATGTAGTTTATCCCTGTGTAAATATTACCTGTCTCTTGTTTTACATATATGTATTTCTGCTCAAGTAGGGGATGGCATAGCTTTCGCTTAATACTCTATCTTTATTAGACAATGACCGCTAATTTAATAAAAATAATCAAAATCATAATATATAAAAGTACTAACTAATGATGTACAAAATCAAAATTCAAAACTATCTTTTCTTTTTCATATCAAATACAAACAATATAATGCGAAAATATAAAATTTAGTTACAACTCATATGTTTAACCCATTTTCAAACTCGTGATAAAATAATTTAAAGTTCCAAAATTTAACAAAATAAATGAAAGTTATATGAAAAAGAATGAAAGAAAAAAAAGAGATTGAAGGAAATCTAAATTTCAATAATTTTATAAATAAATTAATAAATAAATAAATCAAATTAAATTTTGTTTAGTTTAACAAAGGACAAAAAATAACGATCAGTTAAAATATTTAAACTTAATTAAAAAAATAGAAATAGTGAAAAAAAATTGAATTTAAATTCACATATTGTCTACTGTCGAATACACAAGATAATGTATATAAATAGAGTAAGATATATCTGTACTATGTCACTATGTATCAATATCAAAATAATAGCCTAATACTAACAACTACAACTAAGTGACACTCATTTTCATTAACTATGACACGATTAACAATAATAAATCAGCAAATTTTCATATTTATGCAGTCAGTTCCAATCCATGAAGATCCATTGCTGCATATCAGGTTGGGCGCCTTTATATTCCGTGAAAAGTTACAAGACCATCGTTGAGTCTATTAAATCTTCCAATTCGTGTTTCACTGAAACCACTGAAGTTACAGAATCGACGAAAAACTGATGGTAAATAAAAGATAGAAGATCGAAAAAGAGTCAACAGAGAAGAAATACTGTTGCCAATTTTTTTTTTTAATTGGATCCGTTTTTTTCTGACGTTGTCACCTCGATGACTTCTAGATACACCTTAGAAACCTTTTATGACGTCCATCGATATTGCTATAAAATATCGGTAATTGTCCGTTGCGTATAGGTACGTCTGTATTCCGCAACTACAATATATCCGCGGTATAATCCGTATTTTTAGGGGATTTTAATATATTTCCGTATTGGCTATCATTTACAGGAAGCATGCATCGGGATGTCGAAATGCTCCAAAATACATGTATTTTTGTACCTTGTCTACCACCACCCCTACTGTTTTATAATATGTACAGAAAAAAAGGAGAATGAAATGATCGGCTTTTAAGGCATGAAATATGAAGATCTTCTATGTAAATATCTTTACATGCATTCGTTTTTAATATAATTGTTTAAATTACTGTTTTAAAATTTCGGAAACGACTGCCACACATTTTATCATTTATCGCTGAAAAAAAACTATCATCTGCTGCATGTGACCCAAAAATTACATGGCGAGATAAAATATAATAGAAAAGGAAAATTACCGGGATCGAACACGTATTAAGAGATGGCCAAATGTTTATTCTGAAGGAGAAAATAAAAACACTTACTGTATTTCAAATATGTATATTTCCATAATTCAAAACCTAAGGAGAATCTCCCTCTTGAACAATGTTTACATTTTTATTATACCATAATGAAAGACATGGTTTACAAAAAGACATGTTTTTTTTGGCCAGAAACAACTCTTTTTTGAAACTTCTGTTAACAATCCATGTAGATCTTTTTTTATTATTATTTATTTATTTTTCTAATTTGTTTAATATAAATGACTTTCTCGCCAGAAATGTTGTTGTTTTTGTCAACTGGGCTTTTTTAATTACATTATTTACAGACTTGTAATGAGAAGAAGATCGTGTATGTTACATTGAAATTTCATATGCAATATCAAAACATACGACTTGGAGACCACAAAACATTTACCCTTTTCGTTATGTTTTAGGAAAAAATCAGCGGATTCGTCTTTCTAACTTAGATAGGATCAACAGTTTTGTATAAGCATGGTCTGTTTGTAGGGTTACTAGTATATTATTCTTGGACCTCAAAATTGACATTTTCATGATTTGGCATTTTAATCCGGAAGTGGTTATGATGCATGCGCCCTAGGGACACACACATTTGTCCTTTGATAGATATTACATCGGATTATTATAAACCAATCCGGAGTATTATATTGATGAAGTGTTGCATCCTGGTTGCATAAAAATGGAGCCCATCCGTTTCAAAATGTCCTAATATTTTGCACTTTTAAATATACAGCCTACGTTTCCATGCAGAAGGTACCTAGGACTGGCCAACGTGTCCTCTTTGACCTATAAGAGGGGATCAATCGAAGTCCTTAGATTTCTCATGCATTCTCAACAGAAAATATTCCATATCTATGACGAAGAGTATATAGGTACGTTGTATTATACAGGTACGTTGAAATATGCAGTTACAAATGTATGATGTAAAATACAGATACCAGGTAAAAAGGTACGTTACCACAAATGTGCGTTGTAACATACAGATACGTTGTAACTCATGCTTTTGGATTTTTTATTTCGGAATTACCACTTTTCTCCTTTTTGTTGCGGTATTCGTTTTTCGATATGTACATGTACATCGCAGCTCACAGGCACAAGTAATTTGATACCCAGGTGAGGTACGCGTTAACACACGAGTGCATTGTAATACAGAGGCACGTTGTTACATGGAGGTAATGCAATGTTACATTGTAACACACGGGTATGGTCTTATATGCATTTTTGATGTAACATAAAGGAACATTATGGCACAAAGTGACGTTGTTACATACAGTTACGGTGTACAATGTACCATTGCGTACGATTTTTCAAGTTTGTCCTTTTGTCCTTTTCACTTGAAACAATGAAGATGGACTTATATATTCGTTTTAAAAAGTAAGACTTGCACTGTCAACAGAGAAATTGTATATATATATATATATATACTTAACCTTCATGTACAAATAATTTCCAAATATTTTTATCTTAATTATGACTTGAAGACCATGAAAAAGTTTAATTTACATTACATAAAACTAGAAAAGCGGTTTCATCAGATGTTCAACTTAAACACACATGCTTTTCTATGTAAGTATATATAGTTACTCTGTATTTGATAACATAATACCGAAGCTGCTGTTAATTTGGATTCTGCATATGCGTATTTCGACAACTAATGGCTCTTCAGTGCAGATAAACATCAAAATATTGGAAATCCATACACCAAAATATGCGTAAAGACTAATAGAAATCAAATTAACAATAAGATCTAAATATTTGAATGATGTGTACAGGGTACAGGGTATAATTCCATGAAGTTCAGTTGTGAACTATGATTACACAAAAGGATATCAATTGTAATTTTTCCTGTAAAGTAAAGTTGCAGCTTTATGTCATACTTCAGTAGCAGATTGGTATTTGGTTTGACCAATCAGGTTTAATGGAGCTTACTGTCTGACATCACGGCCCAAGACAGTATAAGGCCATGGGGCTGAAATCACTTTCCGTGCACCCCCCACTTCCCATCTAGACCGGTTATTTTCAGTCCTCCTATATCCCCTCTTCAAAATAAAACATGTTAACACGATCATAACCTGCACGCATAGACAGTATAGGGCCACTTTTATAGTACACCGCGAAAAATTCTTGTATTTTCGTTTTAACCTAAGTTTCATCTTTTAAGCTCCATAATTCATGAATGATAAGTAATATGTAGTGAAATTTGGTACCAAATTAAAGCTAATTCAATATCCTTTACAATGAACTCAAGTTTGGGCACTTTACGCCATTTTTATGATCTGGGGATACAAAAAATGTACCCCTCCCCCTGCAAAAAATAGCAAAAATGACAATTTTAGGCTGTCAATTCCTTTCAGATAAACAAACCTCGTCATTTGATCTAGTTTTTATGCCTTACTTATCTTTTGTGATACAATGTTAGAAAATAAAACCATTAACGTCCACAAAATTTTGATTTTCGGTATAAAATGTTTGAAAAATGGGAATTTTCGGAATTTTCGATTTTTTCACAATTTCGACTTTCTCACTTTATGGTCGTAAAGATCTGAATATATATTTAATAATTGCCGATGTAATAATAATTTATGATATGTTAGCAACAAGTCGTGTGCAAACAGGTTAGTTTCAGACGTCTTATAGGTTCTGAAATGTCAAAATTAGCACCCCTCCCCTAAAAATTAAGGGAAAATATGAAATATTTAGGCTCTAAATGATTAAAGAATAATGTGTTATTGGAATTCTAGTGTGTATTTCACTAAAGCTGACATGCAGAAGATCATTTAAGTAGATTTAAACTTTTTAAGGGGTCTCTTTTTGATTCTTCTGCTCGAAATTGTATGCAAAATGGGAATTTTCCGTTTTTCAGAATTTCTGCTGTTTTAACTTTGAGATGCATATACTTCATGAAATTGATATATAACCTGATAATGATGATTAGATATCCTTTCATTATATCTAAGGCATAAGAAAATATGTTTTTAAGCATTTTTAGAATAACTACAGTCTCATAAATTACAAACATATAACCCCCTACCACAAATATTCAACACAATTTATTTCATTTTATTTAGCTTGAAAAGCTTAAACATTGTATAAATGTCCAATCACATATCATTTCAAATACAAAAATACAAAGAGACTCCCATATATCACAAATAAGATCATGTTTATGGTTTATGGGCAGTTATACAACAATTAAACTTTGACTTTTGTAAAATTCCGAATGCTGAAAAATCCCATATTTCGCGAAAAGCGACCAAAATATACAATTTTACCCATATTTTGGCGTTTAAATTGCATATTGCGACATATAAAATGCATTATTTTAAAAGAAAGTAAAACATTAGTATGTTTTGTTGATATAAATGTACAGACATACATATTCTGGGGATTTTCAAGCATCATTTTCCTGCGGTAGGGGTAAAATTTTCGGTATTTACAGTCACATTGAACACTCCTTGTTCTTTTAAACATTGTTTTTATATAGCTTATATATCGGTTAGAACAATGAATTGGCATATCTGCATATAAATCCTCCAGATTTGCCACATATAACTATTTAAAAGTAAATTTTGAACAAATCTGAAATGCTGAAAATTCCCCTTTTTCATCAGTTCTGTACAAAATATTGAGTTTAAGCTGACAAGTGGGACTTAAAATGAAAAATCTTGATAGAAATTATGCAACATTGTTATATTCAATGCAGATTTTGTGTGTTTTGGTTATTTTTATGCGAATATAGTAAAAAATGACTATCATAGGGAAAATATGTTGGGGTAGGGGTAGGTTTTTCGGTATTTAGAGGCACATTAAACACTCCTTGTTTTTCTAAACAACTAATGTATCGCTTAGAACAATTAAATGGCATAGGTGCAGATGAATCCTCCTATTTGACATATATTACGATTTAACAGTGAACTTCGGAGAAATCTGAAAAGTTGAAAATTCCCATTTTTCATCAGTTTGGCCAAATATTGAGTTCAGTCAAGAAATGGCCGTAAAAATACAAAATCATGATGTAATTCATGCAACATTGTCATATATAACACACATTTTGCGTGTTGTAGCTTTTTTTATGCGAACTTAGACAAAAAATTGACAATTTTAGGGAGAATTTGTTTGAGTAGGGGTAAGATTCTCTGTATTCAGCGTCACATTAAACACCCCTTGATATTGTAAACACTGTTTAAAGACAACTCATGTATTGGTAAGAACAATTGATTGGAATATCTACAAATATATCATCCAGATTTGCCATATATAACGGGTTAACAGTGAACTTTAGCCAAATCTGAAATATTGAAAAATCCCATTTTTCAACAATTTCGGGCACAATGTTAAGTTTAAATCAACTAATGGCTATTAAATAACCACATCAGGATGTTATTTATGCAACATTGTCATATTAAACACACATTTAGCGTGTTTGAGTTAATTTGTTGCGAACATAGACAAAAAATTGACAATTTTAAGGAAAATTTGTTGGGGTAGGGGTAAGATTTTCGGTATTTTGAGTCACATCAAACACTTCTTGTTTTTCTTAACAATTTTTTCAGACAACTAATGTATCGCTTAGAACAATTAATTGGCATATCTGCAGATATATCTTCCAGATTTGGCATATATAACGATTTAACAGTGAATTTGGGCAAATCTGAAATGTTGAAATTCCCATTTTTCATCAATTTAAGGCAAAATACGGAGGTAAATTTAACAAATGGCTGTTAAAATACGAAATTATAGTATACTTTATGAAACATTGTCATATACAACACACATTTTGCGTGTTCTGGTTAATTTTATGCTTACATGGACATAAAATTGACAATTTTACAGTACATTTGTTGGGGTAGGGGTAAGTTTTATTGATGCATGATGTTTATGTACATCAGAATGGCCATTATTTGTAATAGTTGTAGAGCTCATATGATAGCTTTCATTTGATACCTAATTTAAATGATATTTGTTTACTAAAAAGTAATATTGGGCAAAAGAATGCAAAAACTTAGTCAAAATCGGAAATATTCAAAGATCCATTTATTTGGTCTATTTGAAAATAAAACTTTGGTCATTAAGAATGTGTTAACATTATGTTAACATGTTTTATATTCAAGAAAAAAGATTGAAAAACTAAAAAAAATGTTCAGAATTGGGAATCGAGATGCACTTCGGGTTCTTTAGACCATGAAACTCATGCAATTTCAATGAAAATATCTAAATTTTCCTCAATATTTCATAGGGGTAGGGGTACGTTTAATGGCGCTATGGAAGATATTTGGCGTAGGAATTGTAAAAATGTGGTTTCTTTGTAAAGCTTATACAATAAGCTATAATTTGATGCATCGTTTCTATAACTAGGAAGCATCTGGTCAACATTTTGAAGCAACTGAAAGAAAAACTTGAACAAAAAACGAAATTTGCCGAAATTTCGGTAGGTGGGTCTAAAAATTGGCCTTATTCCACCAGTGCGTGCAGGTTATGCTAGTGTTAACATGTTTTATTTTGAAGAGGGGATGTATGCGGACTTAAAAAAATGGGTGGGGTTTGGAAGTGGTGGGGGGGTGCACGGGGGTTATTCCAGCCCATGGACTATATTAAAATCAGAAAAAGCACATCTTATGAGGCGTTCGCATCGCATTTCGGTAAAGCTTCCATTTTTGCATTGCATGGTGGTCAATAAAGTGTTACGTATTCACTTGATTAATATAAGGTTACGACAATAACATTGCAAATTAATAATAACGATCGTGATTTTCATTTGTTGATTTTTCCGCAATAATATTTTGGATGATATGATATACCATTTTTAAGCGTACTGTTGGCATATAAAAACACGCATTATTTTCTACATTAACACTTTAGGAAAGTTATCATACTGGTTTTTCGGAATAAAAGACAAAGGAATAAGTTCGTTTGCTAAGTATGTCCTTCTTATACTGTAAACTGGGAAATTTTCGCGGCAGTTTTATTTTCGCGATTTTCGCGTTTGTAATGGAAGCGCGAAAGTAAAACGGCGCGAACATACTTGTCTATTATTGAAGTCAATGGTAAAAAATTTGGCAGCGCAAATTCAAAACTGCGCGAACTAAAATCCTGTCAATATACCGCGAATTAAAAAGACGGCGCGAAAATTTCCCGGTTTACAGTAGATCAGGAGAACCGCAATTGTTTAATTGTATTGTGAGTTTTGTTTGGTTACCGTTACGAATAATAAGCTAGGAAATTCTGGTAAATCAATAAACAAAATATACCTTCTATTGTCTAGGTAAAGGAAAACTGACGTCGGACTAGCTTTTTGAAAAGCTTATATTTGTTTCACAATAGTTTCGTAATTTTCAAAACACTTACAGAACAAGAATCCTAAACGGGTCGGAAATCTTCGGAATTTCTTTAAGGAGACGAAGTGAACAGTTTGCATATGTTCCCCATTGGAACGGTTTAACTTCACAGTTTGCAGCATTTCCAGAATTGACAGGTAATGACTCGTGAACAGTACCAAGCAAAATCAAAATTACAAGTAACGTTTTGAGTGGTACATCAGTCATTTTCTTCGATATTACTGTCACTGTAAAAGAAAATTTCAATATATATAAATGAATATTCAAACTTATCCTAGAAAAATAATTTTAAAGTTATTAAAAGAGTGTGATTCAATATTAAGGAGACAATACAATAAAAAGATAACAAGAAACACTTCAATGACCGGAAAACATTGTCACATGCCACAAAGTATCAAGGAACTGCACAAGATAAAACCCACAATAATAATAAAAAAACGACAAACGTAAACAACGATAGGAACTCGGGACAGCCAGATTTGGTACCGGCAGTAGCAAAAGCTAGCGGTAAGGTTAAATCAGGTAGGTACCCAAACCTCCCCTTTCTCTGTCCCGTTTCCCAATAGTATAATAAACATATGAATAAAACCCAAAACATGTCCTGTAGTCATGTGAATGTTGAAATATTTCCATGAAATAAACGATGGAATTTAGAATTCTATGGGGATTTTTAACGTCTATTCTGCAATATTTTAGCTATATCAAGATGAGAACAAATTGTCAATATCTATTCAATTCAGGGTATTGGAAAGGCCATTAAATGGTTAATTCTGACTACTAACAGAAATACAGAGTGTAAGAATCTGGGATTGTATCTTTGTATTTGAATCTTTACGGATAACTCAGAACAAGATCTTTAGTGTGCAGAAAGCGTTGCATTTTTTTCAAAATCGTACACTTGAGTTTACACTCCATTTTATAGATGGTTCTACATTCATATACACAATATTATACTTTCATGCACACCCTTTTG